>JASDQU011177471.1:7653-26543 GCA_032191745.1 Picea mariana
GTTGTTTCGGGTAGATATTCTCCTGTGTGCGTTGGTGAATTCAAACCCTTCCCTTACCATGTGTTCGGCTCCATGGCACCAGTCGTGCGAGTTGAGCCCAATGGCAATCAAGCTCTGTTAATGTTTGACAATGCCCGCCAAGATTTGGAAGACAATGGATGGCTTACCTTCGTGAAACGTTTCGAGGGTTTTAACCTTTGTGTAGCACGAAAGTTTTCCATGACCTTCAATGGCTGTCGAGCCAAGGTAGGCGATTTGCAGTTAGAAATTGATGAACAGTTTATCAGCTCAGCTACGGGGTTATCTACCTCGGGGCAACATTGGTTTAAGAATTGCAAGGTCAAGGAAGTGCCATGGACATTGCTGTTTCAATCGCGCAAAGTCACCTCTTGTGATAGAGGTATGTCCGTATCTATGCTCAAACAACGATGGCACGATTTGTTAATGATTCTTAAGCAGTTTGTGACCTGTGAAGGTCGATACGGGCTTGTGTTCCTCTACCACCTACGTCTCCTTATGATTTTTATAGGGTATCCTCTAAACATGCCGTTCTATTTTCATCGGAGCTTGTATAGGATGTCAAAAAAATATAAAAGGCACAAGGCTGACAACAGCCTGTTTCACCATGGGTTTATTAAGTTCATCGTTGTTTATTATTTGAGTTTGCATGGTGACAGTTGGAAGGCCTTCATCACGCGTAATGTCTTTGAAGACATCGACCCTGTACAGGTTGATAAACCAGTGGTGATTGAGACTAAGGCTGGACCGCCTGTACCCTTGCATCTCCTACTGCCTAAACCCTCAACTCACCCTCTTGTTGACTTATCCGACACTGTAACTAAGAGTGCAGAGGCCATTACAAAACCTATGAGCAAAAATCCCAAGGCAAACCTGAATGCCAATGTCAAAGGGAAAAGGAATGCCCGACTCATTTCAAGAATGGCCAGAAACAAACCAAAACCCTCTGCCGAGTCTAACCCTATAGTCCTGAGAGAGGATTTTGATTCTAATATTGAGCGTTTTCTGGCCAGCGAGTACCCCTACTCGCAAGGTTTATGTGCATAGCCCCCTTATGATTTTGTGTCAAACCTACCCCCCTGCCTGAAGGACGACTCTAACTACCCGTGTATTAAGTTATCTCGTGAAACCCTTGGTCATTTGCCCAAACCCTTTCCTTCTCTGTCTAAACCCACACAGTCACCCTGTGACCAATGCAATTCATGGTTAGAACGATATTATATCGATGTTTCGATACTCCAATCAAGGATTCAATCTTTGGAAGACCAGATTGTAGTCCTAACCATTCAAAAGGCCAAGCTCCAAGCAGTGGATAAGAAACAAAAGACAACCGACTCCATCCTGTTCAAAAACGTGGAATCATCCACGGTTGTTGTAAATTCCAAGTTGGCATAATCAAGCAGCCTCGTCGCTACACAGGTATGGTTCTGACATCGTTTTGTTTTGTAAATAGTCTAGGTTGCTATAACTATTTGTTTTCATTTTTTAAATAGCCTGGTCAGTCATCCAAATACCTTTGTCATTCGGTGATCATCCTGTACATGGCTTCATTTTGATTAAAATAGGAAGAGTTTCGATTTGTATATGATTTGCTCATAGATTTTTTATGGTTATTCGTTTGGATTTCATTTGCTAAGTTTGTTTGAGTGAAATAATGAAAGTAATGGCGTGTTTTCGATTCAAATCGTTCTGCGCCCAACAGGAAGTTTTTATGCTTAATTTAGAAAATGATTTTGCTCGGATTCAATTTCGTTATCATTGGTATGCTATGATTGGTAAATGTCTTCGGGAGGATACTTGTTATGATGCTGTGTCATGTGATGTTATATATTTGATTGTTTCCAGGATAAGGATAATGACTCTGTTTCTTTGATGAAAACAATACGCTCAAATAACATTCGTGCTCGAATCGGGAAATGCATCCGAATCATAACAACTATGTAAAAACCTTAGCCAATTGATTCACTCTTATTCTAATTTGGCAAGTTTGTCCTATGAGCCGAGTTCAATTTATAATTGATGCTCTGTATTTCAGATATGTGAAATGAATTGCTCAAATCCTGTTATGACTCGTTTGATTGAAATGATTGTCATCAAAATTAAATGATTGAAATCTATAACAAACTCTGTTTGATTGACTGTGCTATTTTTACCAAATCCTGTTACGATTTTGTTATGAGTCAATTATGGTTTGAATTCATTCACAGTCTAAATCGCTTGCTATACAGTTATCGTGATAATCCTGTTCGATTTGATTATTTCTCCTGTTGATGAGACAAGTATAACGAAGTGTTTGCGATTTGTTTTGTTTTCAATTAAATATCAAAATGATTTCATAACAGATGGATTTGATTTGTTGAGAAACGATTACGATGTTGTTACATATGATTTCATTTACCCCACTATGACAATAATCGAAACAGAGTATTGCTATCTCTGTATTCGGTTAAATAATGTGGATCCTGTTTGAGTTCATAATGGAATAATGATTTAAATTTATGATTCGTTCTCAAATAATTATTGGATGTCAATTGAATGGAATTTCTTAAAAGATTTTCGACTAATTTCAATGCTGATTCTGTATCTTTATTTAGACTAGCTACAGAATCAGATGATTCTGTAGCTAGTCTATAGAATTTAATTTTTATCATTTTATTAATAAAAGAGTCTTCTAACTTGTCTATTTTGGACCCTTTTCAGGTGAATTCGAAATTGCATGGGATTTGATGGACAGTTTAGAGGATATTTGAAATATTTTGGTTTCTTTTTAATTTCCTAGTTTAGTTGATCTTGGGAATATCTTCCCAGATTATGTAAACAGTTTGATAACTTCCACAAGGAGGTTTTACCCTGTGGAAAAACTTATAAATACTTATTATTTTTGTAATAAGGATCATCCTCATTCATGGGAGAACAAGGATATGGAATTTTAATACAGACTGAGACAGAAATTGATGTTCTACTATAGCTTTAGCTTTTCATAATATCAATATTTTGTTTCATGTTTATGTGTATCAATTTGCATTTGGTTAATGACTACTTTAGCTATCTTAGTCTTTTGCAAATGATATGATTTAATCAATATAATCCATATTTGATTTCTTCTAGTATTTAAAAACATAGCAATTACTTGATTCAGTTTGTGAATGACAGATTTTTCTTCTTCATCAATTAACTTATTAAGTATAAGTTTTTTCATAACAGGTTTACCTAATTGCAGAGATTTATAAATCTTATAATTGTTATGATTTTTTATGTCTTGTTTGTCCTGTAAATAAACTCAAAGAGCATTGTAGCTATCGTTTACGAGAAGCTCCTGGATTATTCATTGTGAGTTTCCTTCCTCCGATCTGCTGGTACAGTCATCATACACAGGGAAAATCTGGAGCGTTTCCAGGTTTGTTTGTTGTTTATTTGTTTAGTATATTTGTTAGTATTTTAGTTAGATACATGTGTAGTTAGTATATTAGATTGTTTAATTTCAGCAAGTTTTATTTCTTGTTCATAAAATCAGAAAAATCAACAAAAATATCTTTCTCTATCTTAGGGCAGAAAGCAAATGAGTTTTTCAGGTTTTATTTAAATCTGTATTTTGTAGATATTGTACATTTTGTAAATAGGTTATATCTCAAATAGTAGTTAGTGTAGTATTAGTTATTAGTTTATATATATAGTGATATTAGATTAGTTAGTTTGTTTAGTAGTTAGTTTTAATTATATTAGTGTATTAGTTTGTTTTATCGTTAGTTAGTATTAGTTTGTTTTATTTATTATTAATTAGTTTAGTTTGTTTAGTTTTAGTTAGATTAGTTAGTTTAGATTAGTTCTCTCTTTGGTTTTATTAGGACCTTAGAACGGCTAACGGAGCCGTTAAACCCGTCAGTGTGGTTCATTCCAAACGGCTTGGGTTATTAGACAACCCCAGACCGGTTCCACTCTCTCAGTTGACGGATGGTCAATTTCGCCCGTCAACACCACTTTAGTCAATGAATGTATGAGACGCCCTTGCTCTCTCTGCGACTCATTATCTCATTTTACATACCAGTTTCCTATGATCCTTGAATACAGGCAACGTCAATTGACCCTGCTTCACCGACCCACAGAGTTGATAATTGACATTACTTCGTCACTAGAAGATCTCCATGTCATTTCTCCCGAACCCAAGGCCCTTCCAACGCCTCCCTGTTTCTTAAACGACTTATATGAGGATTCACCCCCCAATCCCCCCAAATCTCCCACTCATTCCCCTACGGATATTTTACACCCAACTACCATGGGTACCCCTCAGTACTTCAATATATGGTTTATGTCAAGTGAACCCTCACCGTCTCCTAATAGTGTTCCCCCTGCTTCTTCACCTAGGGGCAACCACACAACCACTGTCCCCGATATCACTCCTCATGACCCCTTGTATTCCTATCACTTCCAATGCGAGGAAGAAATACTCGAAGAGTTAAACCACCCAGACCTCCCCTGGGATGCGCTACACCATCGTACACTCTTCTCTCCATAGGAAGCCTCCATGACTCCTAATCAACACCCCATTTACGCGGTCAAAACCAAGGATTTTATCCCATTAGGGCCTATCAACTGGTTCAAAAACCCCATTCCTGCCCTGGATGCTTTTGAAGAAGGAAACATAGCCAACATTTCCCCAACCATTAAAATCGACATTTCCATCAAAAATGGCATCGTCGAAGAAATCACCATCAGAGCTTCTTGCACTCTTCAGGAAATCACCACATATAAAGCCCTCTTCTAAGAATATAGGGATATTTTTGCCTGGTCATACATGTAAATGCTTGGCCTCGATCCCTCTATTGTCAAACATCACATCGACACCTGGCCTGACATTACACCAGTTTGCCAAAAACAACGACCGCTACACCCATCCAAAGCCGCGGCTATCAAAGCTAAAATTGACAAATTACGTGCTGCCGGGTTCATTTATCTAATCGCCTATACCTCATGGGTTTCCAACCTTGTACCCATTAACAAAAAACAGGGCACTATTCACGTTTGCACCGAATTTCACGATCTCAATCACGCATGTCGCAAAGACAACTTTCCAACGCCTTTCATCGATCAAATTATCGATGACTGCACCGACCATGAGGCTCTCTCCTTTATGGATGGATTCTCTAGTTATAATCAAATTCAAATCCAACCAGCCGATCAGTATAAAACTGCATTCACTACCCCGTGGGGTAATTTTGCATATCGTGTCATGCCTTTTGGCTTAAAGAATGCCGGTGCAACTTTCCAGCGGGCTATGAAATACATTTTTCACGATCTGGGTCATATCATCCTCACCTACTTGGACGACCTCATAGCTCGATCCAAGAAATGCACCCAACATCTTGATGATTTACGAATCATCTTTTAACGGTGTCGTCAGTACAACATCCGCTTGAATCCTCTCAAGTGCGTGTTCTGTGTCACCGCAGGGCGCCTCCTCGGCTTTATTGTTTCCCAAAGCGATATTACCATAGACCCCCTCAAAGTCTAAGCTATCACTAAAATTCCACGTCCTCGAAATTTATGCCAACTTCAGAGCCTACAGGGAAAAGCTAACTTTCTTAGATGCTTTGTTCTAGACTACGCCATACGTGCACATGGTTTCCTTCGATTACTACATCATGACATACCTTTTCACTGGGATGCCCATGCCCAATAGTCATTTGATGATATTAAAACTTCCCTCTCGAATGCACCTTTGATTAGTGCACCTGACTACAATCACAATTATATCCTCTACGTATCAGCATTAGCTGTATCAGTAGCAGGAGTTCTCATCCAGCTAGGTGATGACAATCGTGCGCATGTCATTTATTACATTAGTAAAAACCTTTCAGGGCCACCCTTGAAGTATAAACATGAGAAACTTTCTCTTGCAGTCATCCTCGCAGTCCAGAAACTGCACCAATACATTCTGCTTCGCACAACCAAGGTCGTCGCAGATTCCAACCCTATGCAGTACTTGCTCAGTCATCGACAAGTTAACGACAAATTTTCTCGATGGATCATTATCCTTCAATAGTACGACCTCGAGTTCTCAACACCTAAGAGTAAGAAGGCCCTCGCTCTTGCCGAACTTGTCACGGTCCTCCCCTCTAACACCACCAGTGCCCCCGTCAACACCGACTTTCCTGAGGAACATCTCTTTTACATCACTTCGGATGATCCTTGGTATGACGACCTCCTTGTCTATCTCCGCACTCAAAAATTCGGTAACCACCTTTCACGAGATTATCGTCATCGTATTTTCCATCAGGCCCCCCACTACCTCCTCATCGGAGACATCCTCTACTGAAGGGGCGTCGACACCATTCTTCATCGATGCCTGACTATTAACGAGGCCAATAGAGTCTTAAACAACTTCCACAGTGGCACATGTGGGGGCCATCTTTCGGGCATATCCACTACTCAAAAGATTATCTGAGCCAGTTACTTTTGGCCTACCTTGTTTCATGATTTCATTCATGCCATGAAACCATGTGAGCAATGTTATCTCTATGCCAATAAAGCCTGAGCTCCCCCCGCTCTTCTTCACCCTGTCATTACTGCCGACCCTTTTTGTAAATGGGGCATCAAATTCATGACTTGTAATCCCCCCTCCAGCAATGGTCACAAATACATCGTTGTCACCATTGATTACTTCACCAAATGGGCAGAATCTATGCCCACCTTCAACAACACCGCTGACACTGCAACACATTTTTTCTTTAACCACATCATATCCCGCTTTGGAGTACCCCTCCAACTCATTTCCGATCATGGGAAACACTTCGAGAATGAGATCTTCATCGAACTCTCATCTCGGTTAGAATTATCTCACGAGTTTGCCTCACCATATTACCCTCAGTCTAACGGACAGGTCGAAGCAGTTAACAAAGTCCTCAAGACCATGTTACAATGCACGGTTAATAAACATAAAACCAATTGGCATCATATGTTATTTTCTATGCTATGGGCTTACCGAACAGCTGTGAAAACAACTACTGGTTTCACACCATTTCATTTAGTCCATGGGGTTGAGGCCACTCTTCCCATCAAGTGTGAAATTGACACCTTATGCACTGCAATTGAGCTATTACCCGACACTGCTCCAATGGAGCAGCGCTTGCTGAACTTGGAGTCTCTGGATGAAGATTGTCGATCTTCCTTAGAGAACAACGAGGCAGCTAAAAAATGATCCAAGGCTACCTTTGATCTCCATGTCAACCTTCGCTCATTTCACGAAGGCGACCTCGTCCTGGCTTACGATATCGCTCATGATACCTTTGGCCACGACAAATTTGAGTCACTTTGGCATGGCCCATACATTATCCAACATCGCCTCACCAAAGGTGCATACATCCTAGCCTCCCCCGAAGGCCTCTCTCTCAAATAACTCGTCAATGGGTTGTATCTCAAGAAATTTTACGCTTAAACGTAGTCATTCTACTTTAGGTTATTTCTTTTATAGCATTTTTATTCTTTTTCCCTCCCTCATGTCTAAACTATCCTTTGTGCTATTGACAAATGCTTCCTCCACCAGGCTACCACATTGGTTACACTGACAGTGCCAGCCGTTGGACACAAAATCTCGCTTTGGCTGCTTGGGCTCTCTACACCCCCTCACATGAAATGCTCCATTCAAGTGGCATATGTTTGGGTTCAGAAACCAACAACCAAGCCGAATACACCACCGTCATTGGCCTCCTGGACGATGCCTAGCATCATCGTATTCGTCACCTTAGCGTCTTCCTCGACTCTCAACTAGTCGTACTCCAACTCAACAATGTGTACCGCGTCCGTGATCCTTACCTCTTTCGAAAATACCTACAGGTTAGACTTTTATCTCGACATTTTGATTCCATTACATTTACACATATTCCAAGACAAATTGAGTCAAATTACGGATAACCTAGCTAATATTGTGTTAGACTGGCATATATCACATCAAGATGCCTCTACACATACATAAACATATAACACAAACTGTCATCACATATATAGGTTAGAAATCATCAATACATTAAACAAAACACATGTAAACACCACATAGATCTCAAAAATGTATACTCATGTATATATCAAAAGGTCCATAGTGCCATCCAACTGTTTACATACAAAAATACAACTATCCACAGGCCAATGAAGCACCTCGGTACAAAATGGGCTCACCAGCCTATATACAAAAAATATATATACATCAATGGATAAGAGCACCACTCATGGTGCCTCTAGAGCACCACCGCCTGCTCTTCCCTCAGGCGGTGGCAACCCACCACCACCTGCCCCAGGATGTGGTGGTCCCCCCCTACCGAATCCTCCTGCCCTGGTGGAAGTTGTCCGGTCGTCATCGCAGTAGCCACTGTTGCTCGTTGTACTATAGCTTGCCATGGCGACGGTACCCCCACACAATTCTCCAGGAAACCCTCATCCTGGATGCGAGACCATATGCCCTCAGGCACATCCTATAACACCGCCTCCAGACGACGGCCTATGTCCTCAAAATCCACTCTGGCAGTCGCCAGAGGAGCATTTGATGGCCCAACACCAGATTCATGAAACCGATGTCTCCTCGCTGCCCTCTCTAGCTCAGCTGGTCGCACTGCGACGTCCTCATGCCAACGTCTCTCTCCCTGCGACAGTCTCTCCGGATCCTGATGAGCCGACGTTCTCTACAACTCCACCTCACACCCGCAAGGTGCCACATCTTCACATGCAAACAAACAATAGATAGTATCAACATCGATATCATATACATATGGAATGCTATCTCAAAAAATACAAAAACATACACATCAACATCATCCACATACCTCGGCGGTCAAAAACCTCCCCTGGAGGTAGCACCATGTATGGATCATCCCGGAAGTCAACCTCGGCATAGGGGTACCGTAATATCACCTGTGACATCTACCGCCATACCTGCACCGCCTCTGCAGTGAAGAAGTGGCCACCTTCACCACCACCATGGCAAAGAAACACAGTTGACCACCACCTCAGCCATGGCTCTCGCTCCCCAGGCGCACCCAATAAAATCCTAGGGCGCAACATCGACACCCTCTCCAGAAACCAGGCCACCAGGATGGAACCGAAGGAAAACTCCCCCATATCTATGGATCGACAGTGGTCCAATTGCCCCACCATCCTCGAGTGTAGTGTAATCCCCCAAGCGAAATGCTCACCGGCCAACACTCTCTCCATCACCATTAGCTGGCCACCGCTGATCTGTTGCGTCGCCAGTGAACCATACACTCTCAAAATCATCGTTGCTATGCAGTGATGTGCTAGGGCATCCATCGCCCCGATGCTCACCACTGTGCCAGACATATAGTTCAACCCTGAACAATATCTCCAGCCCACCGTTGCGAGCGGTGTTCCCTAGGAAGCATCGACTCCGTCAGCAAAGGCATTCCCCGAAATGGGATCCCAATTAGGAAATACACGTCCTCCACCGCAGTGAAGGGAATCTTCTCTCCCCGCACTATGAAGCAGTGCAGGTCCGAACTCCACATCCAGATAAGAAACTGCAGGAGATACTCCTGCGCCTGTATCAAGGGGCACTCAAAGAACTTCAGCAACCCACAGGTTACCAAAGTCGCACGTACGCCTGGATCCTCAATAGCCACGACATCTCACAGCTAGGACCAATCCCGCTCTCGCCAACCAACCGACATCGTGCACACAGCTCACCTGTACAACACAAAACCATCCTAAGTCACCCACATGGACAATCAAAAACATCAAAAAGACACGTTTTATTTCCGTCAACCTTGCCTCCACGCCACGGTTTTTTTCACCCACAGGCGCGCACACATGCGTGCCTGTACACCCTGTTGTTCCTAAGTATGTACTTAAGGCTTAAAAGTACAGTGTCAAGGCATCTGAAAGTAGGTGAAACATGGGTGAGAGGGTAATGTCAACCTTCGGTAAAAGAAACTAAGGAAGATTTCTACATTTGCATTGTCTAGCTTCCAACTGTTCCTGAGTAGTTATATCTTGTTCAATGGCTGCCCATGAACGTTCAAGTTCATCCCGGTTATTAGCAGTTTTAAGGATTAAGTCAAAAAGGTTTAAGGCAATATGCATTTGGTTCGATAGTCCGGGTTCGATATTAGGCTGTGTTGCTACAGGGACAGTCATGGAGGAATAGTAAGAGTAGGAAAGGATTTAAAGAGAGATTAAATGCTGTCTCAATTTGGTCGAATAAAAGAGAAATTAGAAATGCAAATTGAAGGCTCTTTCCCGTAACTGTATTATATTTTAATAAAAGGTGTGATATGAGAGAAAAACATTTAGCTGCATATAACACAAGGTTCCTGTTAAAGAGAAAACTCACATATAAACAGAAGAGGAAATTAGTAAGGAAATAACTGACATAGCAAAGAATATACGTAGAATTCTGAAAATGCAGATTGGTCTTACACCCGCTGATAGCTGGTGCAGAGGAAAGACAATAAACAATTGCAGAAAACTGAAATTCTTTTTTTATAGTAGTGGTCGTACTAAAGTATAACGAAGCACATCAATTATGAATAATGGAATGAAATGAAACATGAAACATGAAGAAACACACTTGTAACACAGTCTTGACGGAATCGAGAATCTCCAGATTTTCTTATATTAACTTCTCAAATGCAAAAACTCTATTACAATCGACACAAAAAAGGTCTAGCCCTGTTTACTTCTCTCTGTGATATATTTATACAATTTTACAGATCAGTTAGAATCTCAACGGTTGCACAAATTTGGTTACAACCGAGAGGAGCGCAATCGCTCCCTTTCTCCTACTCTATTTTCAATTGGTGCCAGGTGCTCGTCTTCATGTGGATTCGGTGCAGGCGATACATTTTTCCACAAACTGAGATACGAGCTACGAAGGTTCCTCTTGACACCTGGCCTCGGTGAAGTAACATTCTCAGGCTAACTACTGCAGCTTGTCCCCCATTTGTGCATCGACGATGTCGAGGGCACTTAGTTGTGTGCTGGGTCGGATTAAGTGCTTGTCAACTTGAGCCATGTCCACCCTATCCATCTGAGAGATATCAGCTGAATCTCTCTCATCCTTCTCTTTCAGATCGAGCAAGATCTGTTCTACATTCATTTGCATTAATGTTTCTGTGTTGCCTCCACTGTCCATACCCAACAACTCGCCATCTATAGCATTGAAGGCTTCTTCTAAGGAATTGGTTACTTTTTGGGCCTGTTCCTTGCCTAGGGAAATATTATGCTCCCAATCCTTCAACAGAATGTTACCTCTAGTTTGTTCTGAGATGGTGAGTCCGGGAGGAACTGTCGAAACTTTGTTGTTCGTGGCTATCACCACCTCCTGAAAGGCGACCCGAGCTGCTTCTGCATTCCTTTCTCTGACAATCAGGTTCTCAAAAATCCGATGCATCAACAGGAAGTCCTCTCGAATCACTCCCACTTTGGCTAGCAAACTCTGTTGTGCAGAAGAGATCCTGCTCCAAATCTCGATCGCTGAGGATTTAAACCCCTCGACATTGATCACCCTGCTTTCAGTGACCTCTACCTGAGCCTGTAGCTCTATGTTCATAGTCCTCTATTGACCTGCCTATATCCGACCATCTTGGATCACTAGATGTGCTTGCTCCAGCTTGGCTTTGAGCACTTCTACTTCATTTCTATCAGCTAGTCAGGCCAGTTCTATTTCCCTGCTCACCTGACCTTTAGCATTTTCTATGGTCAAAGCTACTCTGGCTTCGAGAGTCTTGATGAGGCGATTCTTTCTTTTAGGCTGGTTTTTTAACACTCCGACTGAAAATTGATTTGCCGATGCATACGCTCCTAGCGTTCCTACGATCTCCATGGCGAATTGCTCATTATTTTTGTTTTTTCCATCGGTCATAACCTTGAACTTTTTAGCAGTTGATCCTTCCTCTTGGTAGAACTCCCTTTTCACCACCGCTTTTCTCGTTTTTTCAAAGAAGAACTCTTTTGGAGGAAGTTCTTCTGCTCTGATAGGCCTCAGTTCCTCATTGAAAATCCATCCTTCTTCTATATTTCCTTGCGTCGACTGCAAGGGGGTGACAGAAGTGATGGGTTCCCTGATCTGTTGCGCTACCTTCCCTGGGGTGACGATCAGGTCCTGCTTCTTCAGAGGTTCAGGGGTCTTCGTCTCAGTTTCTGGATTCTGGGTCTCTGGCAGGTCCAGATTCTGTGCCTCTGCTTCGGGCTTCTTCATTTTCTCCCCCTTGTTCTAGATTTTTCCTGAACTAGAAATTGCATCTTTGGGGCCTTCATCATCCTTCGGTTCTGTATTAGAAACGCTCAGAATCCCTCCTCGCAGCACCGCGGGAAGACATCTTCATCTGTGTTCTTGGAATCTCAATACAGAGGCCATGTCTTCGGGTGCTAAAGATCGGATCCGAGCTAGCACTTCCTCATAAGACTTTGCCCCTCGGAAAATGTCATCTGGCGGTGAAAACTCATGTTCAAACCTCTTTAGCCCACAATTAGCTAAATGGTTGCTCACAATTTTCTGAGGATCATGTTTTTTATACTCAATGGAGACCAAACTCAGGTCTTCCAGGGCTGCAGCCTCAGCTTTGGCATGCCCGAAATCCAATAAAGAATAAGAATTTAGCCGAACGGGAAAAAATAGCCATACCTTCTTTGAAGATACTTTGAGTTCTTTACACACCCTGCCAATCACCATTTGTCGAGCGATCTCGCGACAAGCCAGCTTGTCGGGGATGAACAGTGGTAGTGCAAGAGGGGGAACAACAGCTTCGAACACTCTGAAGTAGGAAAACTCTGCTTCTACGTACCGGTCCGCTATACCACTCAGACTTGCAGTAATGCTTTTCGAGATATGAGGTGGCAGGTGACCAAAAATGGCGATGTGCAGGGGCACCATCACCCAGTTGAAAATTTCGTAAATGAATTTGTTCGCTTTATTCTCCCACAGTTTGTCGTGATACTCATGTATAGGTTTTTCTTGGGCTAGATTCCAAGCCCATCTCATCAAAGGGAATGGTTTCATGGAACATACCGCATCCATGATATATGCAGACATGAAAAATGAGGACAGTCTCCCGCTTTCCCTCTGCTCCCGATACTCTGTGACCCGGTTGGCCAAACTGTCCGAGAGTATCTTTACCCAATTAAACGAGCAACCTTCTGCGAACCGAAACATGAGAGGCATCCATGTAATGTAGAAATGCGATGTGTCCTCCCTTCCGAATAGTCAACATGTCATCATTGCCACATACTTATACTGTGGCTCCAGTGAAGCGATTGAATAAATGCCCTGGTCATTTGCTCTAAATTTCGTGGAGCGCGAAACCCAATCCTTTATCAAACCTGGCATGGTTTTTTCATATTGAGTTTGCTCCTTCTCTTTGAATCCCTCCAGGAATTTAGCATCATACGTGTATTCAGATGTTGTCGGGAGCTTATACATGGTTTGGATGTGCTCTGGTCTAAAAGTCCCGACCGTTACCCACTGGTCGTTCATGATAGTTCTGGTGGGTAAGTATATGTGATCCAATGCCCATCAGATCATATCATAATATGGAAGCAATCATGGTCTGGTTGCTACCCTGTGCATTCCAGATTGAACAACTATCTTGTATTTAGTGTTCAGGTCGTCCTTTTCGTTGTCGTCGGAGTCTGAATAATTCACCAACTCAGATTGTAGAATATCTGAAACAAACGACCAGCTAGGGACCGATTCGACACTCTGAGGTGAAGTGTCGGAGACATTATCTGAGCCTTGCCCTGCAACCTTGACATTCGCCTGTGCTGCTTTCCGTGGAGCCATAGCTGAAGCTTGCGTTTTCACCCTTTTGCGATAGACCTGCGTATACATGCAGAAATTAGTTCACTCGAAAAATGACGAGTTCTGCGTGCTTATGAAAAATGTTTTCATTATAATAAAATGAAACTCCTGTATATATTTGAAAATTCTGTACTTTTCGAGATAAGTCTGTCAAATCGAAATTAGAAACAAATTTATTGCGTAAAAATCCGATCTTATTATTCGTAGATTCACTCTAATTCTCCATTAATGTCATCAATGTTTGGCAGTTTGACAGTCAGTCGGAGTAGGGAGAGAGGTGGCTACCTCGAGAAATGTGCAGACCTCGAGGTGCGGGATATATTTTGCCTTATCAAATTTTACCACCTTTTATCAATTCCTCGTTGTTCGCTACTTCGTGGATTTTCTTTTAACATTTTGAGTCCCCAACTCGTGAGATCGCGAGGAATGACTTTGGCTTAATTAACAGTAATCATGCTTTGGAGCATCATTAATTTTATAATCCATTTATTCTCCATATCGCAAATCAGAACTTCGAAGGCAAATTTCTGGGAGATTAGTATGCCGAGTCGCGAAACCGCGAGATGGCGATAATTAAGGCTCAATTTCGGGGAAAAAAATCTTATATTTGGCGACTCATTAATCTTGCTATAATTATGTTGTGACTTCGTGATTCGGGATTTTAGACGCTGTAACTTTCGAAAAGATAGTGCCGAGTGGCGAGACACCGAGAACAGATTTAACCATGGTTATCTTTTTTCCTTTAATCCTTGACCAGGGTTATCACAAAAATACCTCGTGTTCTCGGCTCTCAGGGCTGTAAAAATAAAAACTTGGGTTTGACGAACACCAAGGTGCAGAACCACGATGATGTCAAATCATGAGTTAAAAGATTTTACCCTAGTTAATGCCTCGGGAGAAAATTGAAAACGACTTCGTCGTTTCGTGACTCGAGACGTGTGAACTCAAGGATTAAAGTATCCGACTTGTGAGATCCCGAAATAAAACAAAAAGAGCGAACATTCTTACAAAAGTGGACTTGTTTTGAGGGTAGAAAAAGCATCGCTGCTTATTCGACAAGGTTGCAGAGTTTTCAAAGCTTCGGGGGGGAAAAATCAAAAGGCCATCTTTAGATTTCAAGTATCAAAAATTGAAAATTGTGAAGGGTAAAAATAAAACAAGGGCGGATCCAACATAGGCTCCAACTAGGGATCCTGCCTTCCTGTGAGGCGGGAAGAACAGTAGACCATGTGCCAATATTGGGTAAATGGAGTCAAAAGCTCAAACATGCGGAAAAATTCCAAGGAAAAAGGATCGAAGGGGGGAAAAGACTTCGTTTTTTACCTTGAGAAGTTTTTTCAATCAGATACTCTTTCCAAACACAGCTGTAGTATCTTTCACAATTTTCCCTTTCCCACTAATAACTTTGGGTATGTTTCAAGACAGTCGAAACGACCCTAGGAGATTCAACAAATCTTGTGTCTCTCGGCTTGCATCAAAAGAATGAGATTACATATTTTTTAAAATGGGAAGTCCCGTCTGAATTTGGGGTGTGGATCAGGTTTTTGGAAAGCATTGGTTACCAGAGTAGAGTGATATTTATGTATAACAGCCTTACAGATATCTCAGACATTGCTTCACTGCCAGCGAGCCTGTTTAGTACCCCGGTGAAGTTGTCTAGCCCCTTTCACTGAATTTCCTTTCACCACTTCGGAAAACATTTATGCATTTAAATGCTGAGACAAGGGCAATCATTTCTAAATTTCCTTTCATCGTCTTTCTAGACTAGGTGGGGGAAATCATTTCTGGATTTCCTTTCATCACCTGTCTTATAGTTTACTTTTAAAGCACGAAGATGGGGGCAATCAGTTTGTATCAGGTCTGATATCTGTGTAATATTTTGCATCAGAGGTCTGTCAAATCATTTTAATTATTTGGTACCAAGCTTCCCTTGACCTTCACAACACCTTCGTTCTTAGGGAAAAAGGAACTTATATTTTTTTAAGGGGCATCCCGTTTGAGCAAGCTTTGATTCTTCCGATGCTGTTGAAAAACCTAGGAAAGTTAAGATCGCTCTAAACGTTCCTTCACTTAGCAGGAGATAAAGTAGTTGTGAAGACCTGCTTTCCTATCAAGATCTGTTTCGAAACCCCCGAGGTTTAAAATGAAATACTTTTATCCCTTCGCAATAACTCAAGAAGACGGTGATTTTCTAAAAGTTAGACCCGAAGATAGACAGGATACAAAGCAACGATTCATTGACTGCAAAAATGGGGGTCGAAACAACTCGAGACTGACTCTTGTAGATAACTTCGGGGATAGTTTATTTCGACTGCCCATTTTTGATTAAGTGTATCGTTCAACTTATTTTAAAACAAAAATTATCAAACCAAGCAATGATCCTCCTGTCTAACATTTTGTATTGCCGTTTGAAAGATGTTACCTTGATTTCCCTTAACAGTCTTTGACAACATGTGTATTAAGAAAACCTACCTTTACTTTTCTTTTTGATTTCTTTGTGAGCTATGAAACTACTTTTTGGGTATCACCTGTTTCATGCCGATTTATTTCTAGTACTTCTTTGCGAATTACTCCTCCCGCTAGCTAGTAAGCGGCTGGAATCCTGCAAAAAGCAAATATGAACTTTATTCAAAATATGTCTAAAAATTATGAACAGAAGAAAACAAAAAGTCTAAAGGGAAATAAAAATGCATGTATATATAAACAAAAACAAATTTTTTATTATATATATATATATATATATATATATATATATATATTTAGAACTCTTATGTCATGTAATGTTTCAGATATCGCCCGTTGATAGGGGCACTGAGGACTTCTCCGTCGATGTTCTCCAATAGGAAGGAATTTTTCCCTTCTGGAGCTGAGACCCTGAATGGTCCATACCAGAGGTGGTCAAATTTACCATGCTTCGCGGCTTCCTCTTTTCTCGCATCCCATCTTAATACTAAGTCACCTGGGAGGAATTCTCTATCTTTTTCCTTGAGGTCGAACAATGCTTTCATATCATCTTGGTACTTATGCATTTTATCATCGACTTCCACTCTATGCTGTTGAACCTCGATCAGCTGATTAATTCTCCTGGTTACATGATTGGGTTCTTCATTTTGATCCTTCCATAACTTCATCACTGGTAACGCTAGGTTTATAGGTAGAACAACATCTGTGCCATAGACCATTTGAAAAGGCGAAATGCCGATAGACCTTTTAGTACTGATGCGGTTTGCCCATAATGCGTATTTTAAGTGCACATGCCAAGACATTTTATTTTCATCCAGTACTTTCTTGATTATGTTCACCAAGATCTTGTTAGATGATTCGGCCAATCCGTTCCCCTGAGAGTAATATGCAGTGGAATGGCTGAGAACGATATTATACTTCTGACAGAAGCTGATCATGGCCATAGATTTGAAGGCCTGGGCATTATCGGTAACTATTTTTCGGGGACACTCGAATCTTGACAAGATATTGTCCTCCAAGAAATCGATTACCACCGAGTCTGTTTCCCTTTTGGTTGGAATGGCTTCCACCCACTTAGTAAAATAATATGTAGCTATTAGAATCCATTTATGCTGAGCACTGGAATGGGGATTAATTTCCCCTATGAAGTCTAGACCCCATTGTTGAAATGGAGCTTGAGCTTTGACTGGAACGAGTGGTAGTGCAGGGAGTTTCTGTTTACCAACGAATATTTGACATGGGTTGCAGGCACGCACTTTGGCATTGACGTCCGAAAATAGTTTTGGCCAATAGTATATGGCCCTCAAGATCTTGTAGGCTGTGGCTCTCCATGCATGGTGTCCTCCACAGACTCCTTCATGAAATTCTTCTATGACCCGTGGAGTTTCTGACTCAACCAAGCAGACTAGTAGGAACTCGAGTGGATCCTTCCATTATAGCTGATTTTCGGCAATGCAATATTTTACAGCATGGAGTTTTAAAGTTCTGCATTTGGCTGGTGATAGTCCATTTGGACATTTCAAATTTAACAAGTAGAACATTATGTCTTTATACCAGCCTAACAATATGAACTTTTCTTCAACCTTGCTTGGATCTGTCTGGTCATCCGGCTCATGCAGGTGTGCATCTCCGTCTTCCCCTTGGAGGCAATTAATATCAAGAGCTCTAAGATTCGACTCAACCAAGAGTTTGGCCAAACCCTGCCCCTTTATCAATTTAGTTGGCTTGACTTCCGAATCAAATTCTTGTATTTTAGCGAGCCAACGCCCTCATTTTTCATCACTGTCTGGCTGTACCAATATATCTTTCATAGCACTGGTTGGCACGTACGCGATAATTTTTGAATGCAGTACATAGGTTTTGAATTCTTTTAGTGCGTTCACCATTGCGTACGCCTGTTTTTCTATTATGTCATACTTTTGTTTGGTGTCTCTAAGGCTCTTGTTAAAAAACGTGATCGACCATTTGAAGCCTTCGTCATCCTTTTGCAGGAGCACCACGGCGATAGTATGTTCAGAAGCAAACAAGAAGATGAGGAAATCTTTCAAGTAATCTAGGCTTGATAACACAGGTGCCTCGCTGATGACTTTTTTAATATGTGCGAACGATGCTTTAGCCTCAGTTGTCCAATTTACTCTACTATCTTTCTTCAACATTCCTATGATCAATTTGACAATCTCAGCAAAATTAGGGATAAACCTTCGTAAAAAATTTATTGTACCTAAGAAAGATTGAATTTCTTTTACGTTTCTGGGAATATTTATAGTTTCTATTGCTTCAATCCTCTTAGGATCAATCCTAATCCCATCCTTAGATACGATATTCCCCAGAAGCTTAACTTCCCGCATAGAGAAATGTGATTTCTTTGGGTTCAAAGATAGACCATAACTGTGGCATTTTTCGAAAGTCTGTTTTAGATGGATCAAATGTTCTTCATCGGTTTTAGAGAAAACCGTCAAATCGTCAAGGTAGATGACTACGAACTTGTCTCTTTCTCCTACGAAAGCAATGTCCATAGCACACTGGAATGTAGCTCCTGCATTCATCAAACCAAATGGCATTTTGTCATACATGAATGTACCCCATGGTGTGGTGAAAGCAATTTTTTCTC
>JASDQU011177475.1:0-25734 GCA_032191745.1 Picea mariana
C
Organism: Picea mariana; assembly: GCA_032191745.1. Lineage (NCBI taxonomy): Eukaryota > Viridiplantae > Streptophyta > Pinopsida > Pinales > Pinaceae > Picea > Picea mariana. The sequence goes on from JASDQU011177475.1 coordinate 2, forward strand.
ATTTCGAAGAAGAAGAGGTTTTCTCCCTTTATGGGTTTCCTCATGAAAATTTGTCTCTGTATATATCTTATGTGTGACTGATGCTCATTATTTATGTTGTCCATATGTTTTGTAATATTGATGGTCACTTGGAGAAAGATTAAAAATGGTTCAATAGACTTAAAATTGTTTAAGCATAGTAACAACTGATTCACCCCCCCCTCTCAGTTGTCTTAGTAATTTCAACAGACCGAACCCTTACTTCTTCCAATTTGTTAAACAAAGGAAGAGGGACTTACCGAAGGTGAGTTGTATCAAGCATGTGTTACCCTCCTCGAGCTCGTTAAATTAAAAATATGTACTCGTCTATATGGATGGGGGGGAAATTTTGAAGGAAGCAAGCCAAGCAGTTTTTGAGAACATTACCAGTAATTCTTACAGTCACCCTTGAACACAGAAATTTGTCTTTGCATACATTTTAATTCGTTGAACCTATGCACTGAACCAATCCTCTGAGTTTATTTACTCCTTTGGGTCACCTGAGGAAAATCACAGTATCCACTGCATTATCAAGTTTTGGTCCTTGTCAAAGTTTCTGCTGTCATGCCTCAGTGTTCAAGGGAAGTATCTACCTCAAGAGTCAACCATAAAAAATTCCTGTTTCAATATCTGTGTCAGTCCATGTTCATTTGATCCACCAATTACATCTCTGTGTCATTTTCATGTCGTTGATGGGGGATACATCAAGGCCCTCCTTCGACAAGTCTGTTTCTGTCGAATTCAGCACATTATCCAGGAGCTAGACTTAGAAACTAGTTAGTACCTTGGGACCTGCATGCCTCAATGGCAGGCCTCCTCACGTCCGAAAATGGGTTTACATCATTGATCTTTGATTGGATGATTCCACAAATGTTCGACTTCGGCTCATCCATTCACATCCGTTGGAATGTACTAGAGTACCTTGGGAATCATTGACATCAATGGTGATTTCCCTTGCACTTGTTAACGGTTTACCTCATTGACCAGTAATCAAGTGGTCTCTGCCATGTTCGACATCAGGATATCTATTCACATGGTTGTATTCGTACTACATCGAGATCAGTAAGAAGACCCTAGGTTGAGTGATCACTCTAATATGTACTTTGCCCAGGTTGCGACAGAGTTTCTCTTGAATATTGAAACATATACTGTCACATAGATCCACTTTATATTGGTCCGTGGCTATGTCTTGTCATATCGTAGATCCACTGTGTATTATTCGTGGCTACGATCAGTTCAGGTCATAGGAGTATAGATCAACATTGTATCTTCAATGGCTATACCATTTTGTCCATACAATTATGGATCTGCAGTGTATTTTATGGCGGTCATGCCTTGAAAGTGTTTATCACTCAAGCATAGGTATGTATGCCTTGGGTTTGAAACATGTCATAATATTTGTTTGATGGTTGTGTACAGCTTCGATCATGGATGATTTTAGGGTCTAAATTTCGCTCATGGGCTAGTTTTCCATGGTTTTTCCAAAAACAATATTCGCTATTTTAAAAATGATTCGCCCAAATTCTATAGGATAAAATTATTTTACCTTAAAAATCGCCAAAATTTTATAAAAACTATATAAAATCCTTAGAAATTTGAATATTTTTACAAAAATATAGCCAAACATTTATAGTTGGCATATGAAGGATTAGTGAGATTCGCCAAGGTTTCTACATTTTAAAATAAATTTTCATCCTTAAAATCATCCCCGACTTCGATTAGGTTCTCTGAGTCCGTACCCTTGCTTGAAAAAGTCTACAAAGTACTTCAGTCATCAATTCTCGTCTTCTAAATTCACACTTTAGGGGGAAATCTGTTACACATCAAAATTACTCACTTTAGTGATGACCTATTGTCGTCATGACTAGTGTCGCAAGTGTCACATTATTGGCCTTAAGTGTTGCAAGTGTCACAAACATCATACTGCCATATTGCCTATGTCGTGTTTCTAACAACATCACAGGGACACTTAAGACACCTTCAAAGACTGGTTTAAGGAAGAGAAATCATTTGATGAAGAGTGCAAAGCATTTGCCATGAAGAAAACCACTTAAAAATGATTTTTGGAAGGCAACACTCCCCTACCCACTGTCAGGGAGCACCAACGCTCCCTGACCTCCTTGGGGGGAGTGTTGCAACGCTCTATGCACCCTTTTTGGGGAACACTACCCTTTTTGAGAAAACATTGGGCTGTTGAGGAGAATCAGGGAAAAATCCCCCTTATCTTGGAAATCAGTTGGATTCAAATCTGAGGTCAAGGCTACATCTTAGGGAGGATCCACAACTGACGGATAAATATCCTCAACCTATCCCAAGAATATCTAAGGTGGTTGGGTCTCTCCAAGATTTTATAATGAGGCCTTCTCATGTTGAAAGAGATATAGAGAAATTGAGAAGCACTTGACTTATGATCTCATAAGGAAGAGATAGAGAAATTGAGAAGCACCTAACTTATGATCTCATAAGGAAGGGATGGAGACATTGTGAAGCATGAAACTTATGATCTCATAAGGGAGATATCATTGAAGCATCAACATTCTGTGTGTGGATTATTTGAGCAAGGGTCTGGACAAAGAGATCTTGGTGAAGCTGTTGCACCTACATCCATGGTTGTAAGCACCGCTTTGTTCTCATTAATATAAATCTATGCTTGGCCTGTTTCCTTTAAATATTGTGTACGTTTCATGAACTTGTTTCTTTCATAGATCCATTATGAAGCTAATCGTATTAGAGTAGGAAGTATTGTTGTTGTTTCTCATTGTATTACAGGACCTTATAAAGAACTTGGAGATCAAGATCAGCCTGGATCGAGCAAGGACAAACATCGGTAAAAAGGTATTTACTATTATTCCTTCTTATTTTTTGATAGTTTAGATTCATGAAAAGGAAAGTCAGTGTCCATAATAGCACTTTTTTTTCTTGGTCATGGGGGTCTAATATCCAAGAGGAAATCCACTTGTTCGCAAGGGTATTATCCTGTAACACCAAGCACAGTGGAGGAAGGACCTAATGCAATACTTTTCCTTTTTACACAAAGCAATGTCGTAGGGGCAAGTACTGATGATGTTTTTCAGGATTCATTTGCATCATGTCTGCAAGCATAAAGTGGGCCTAGGCTCATTGATTTGTTCAATGGAAAGTGTATTGCCAAATGTTTCTTTGACATGCCTTCAAGTAAGAATTATCTCTGGTTCTTAAGGAAGCACATTTCAAAGCTTCAAACAATTGAAAAAATGATGAAATGGCTTCATTGGTTGTTTCATGTAACTTGAATGCTTCATTTTCCCAATAATTAGAGTAGGTGTGTGTAATAATCTTGTTGGACAAGCATCATTTTCATCATTTTTGTCATTTTCAATTTTGATTTACATTTAGTTTCAGTTGAAGGTCACAGATCAAAGCAGATTGCAGAGGTTAAAGGTTCGGAGAAGCCCTAGGATAAGGCACTGAAACTACAAGAGTTCTTAGATCCTCTCAGGGAGGACTCTATCCCCCATGGAGCCTATGTTAGAACAAGATTGGTTTATGCCTCAGCTTTGCATAAGTCCTTCATTATTCATTTTGGCAAATAAATATAATTGTTATGGTATTTTTATTTATTTTGGAGAAAATTAAAATTATATTGGGTTATGCCCAATCTCCAAGTTCAAGCATTAATCGAAATCTCAAGACAACACTAGCCAAAGACACAAGAATTGACAACACTCTCACAAGGTTCCAAGCATCAAAATCACCCACTGGAAGTGTTTACAGTTCTCGATGGTTGCTACAACTATAAGTAATCGTTCTCCTTTTTTATATCAATTATTTTGATGGATGGTGCTAAGAAATTTGCAAAGTTTTCATAGGATTTACGCTACCCAATTGCACACAGACACACAGGCAGGCGCTACAGAAATTCACTACCGAAATTTTGGAAAAGACCAAATTGTGCAGAATTATTTTGCAAGGATGCTTCTGCCAGTTTTGAGTGACTAATTTAAAACTTGGATTGTGAACAATTAAGAAGGTACTTTTAAAAACTGGAGGAGGTTTTTGTTCATCACATTCCAAATAATAAAAACCTCTCTCAGTTTTTCAAAATGTGTTATGTTTTGAGAGATATTAGAAATATAAGTGGTGCTACCAACTGTTATACAATGACGCTACCAAATTTCCTGTAGTGGTCATGGTTTTGATATTCACCTTGTTGGGAGGTTGCCACCTATCAAGGAGGATTCGAATGGCTTCTCAAGGATGATTTAGATTTCAAGGGACACATGCACCTAATATTTATCTCCATCAAAGGCCTCATTCAATGAGGTGGAAAAAATTTATTAATGACTTCCAACAAATTCCTAAAAATTAGCAGTTTGTTGGATTTTTGTCTCTTTGATTGTTGCCACCTATCTCCAAGGCTTAGAATCCAATGGAGGAGATGGTATTCGACCTCCTAAGGTTATTTGGATAATATTTTCTATTTAAGGAAGGAGAGATATCTTGGATAAGGGGATTCATGAGTCAAGAGAGGCTAGAGAGATTAGGAGCAGGCAGTTTTCCTGTGTGTGTTCATTTGTAAGCCTGTGGGCATTTTATGATTGTAAGCATTACTGCTATTGGAGACTCATGAGATATGTGATTTCAGATCGTAACCATTTTGTTTATATTTCTTTTTATTTGAATATATTGCAGATTTGAGGATCAAAGGTTTTCAATGATTTATGGATCCCTAAGCAACAGAGGATCTACTGTATTTTGCCCATTAGTCATTGTTTATATTCAAGTATTTTTTGATTCATTAAATTGAGAGGATCTTTGTTTAGTGAAAATTCTATCTTATGTTTGCCTTCTTCATTCTTCTACCTATCAGCATATAATCTTATTTTCTATTGAGCAGCTTTTGTGCCTTCGATGAGTAGAATGTTTGTGACTCCATTGTCCATTGGTGTAGCCTACTGATCTACAATTGTTGCCCTCTCCCTTTCTTTCTCCATATTGTTGATCCACCTATTCAAAACCAAAATTATCTTTTACATTCTGATGGGTGTTGATCTTACACTTTAACAGTTAAAGTGTGACTTTAAGTGCTAATAGGTATGTCACACATCCTTTCTTTGATAATAGATTCAATTGTTAGAGCTTAGGGAAAGCGCCATGCCCTATATTGTTTTGTTCTAGATCTAGGTGGATCTAGGGAGATCAGTTTATGTCCGCATTTACTAATATTATCCAATAAAAAAATTGGTAACTCCGCTGGGGATACGATCTATTTTTTATTTTTGTTGTCCATTTTCCCTTAGCTTATCTTTTTTCATTCTATTTCATTCTCTGAGTCTATAAGGGATCAATCCAAACTCTCTAGCCTTGAAAGTTTCCTAAATTTTGTTACTCGCTTTCCATTTTTCTTGTGTTTACCGACGTTTCCGCACTGTACTCTATATGTGACCTACATAAACTTTAGATTGTCACACCCTGGATGTTTAGGCAAGTGCGAACTTTCTGCACCCTATCCATTGCTAGCCTGTGGAAACTGGTGATTTCTGCACTGTAACCTACTGTTGGCCTGTGACGGTGTCTCTAAATTTTTTTGGATTGGGTCTTGATTGTCTCTTGATGCCCAATTTTGCCTTGATAACCTGGGGGGGAAATTTCGAGGTCAATATTTGATTGATTGTTGAATTTAAAACTTGTTTTTTGATTGGTTTTCAAAGATTGCAGACCCTTCATTATCATTTTGTAAGTTTTTGCTTCTTGATTTTTATCAACAAGGATATAATCTCTGATTGTAGATCTAGGTGCTTGATTTATTAAAAGTATTTCATTTGAGTGAAGTTTTGGATTACTTTACATTTTTTGGATTGCTTGTTGATTTGAAATCTATTTCTTGTTTGCATTTGATAAACACTTTCTTGTCATCTTTGTTTCTATCTTCATTGAAAGTTTTATTTGGGTTTCTATGAGTGTATCTATTTGCTTTGATTACATTTCCTTTCTTTAGTATACCTCAGATCTGGCTCCGGAAAGGAAAATTAAAGCCATTCATTATTTTTAAGTAATCATTCATAAAAAATCTTTGCATTTAAAACTGAAAGAGAACGAATTGAGAAATTTCATTTCTTATGATTGTTTGGAATTGTAGTTCATTCAAGAAAAGAAATTATATTTCGTAGACTTTGTGTTTCCGGAAAGATATCTTCTCCCTATTGTAGATAGAATTCATTGAACAAAAGATTGCATCATTCATATCTATTTTCATACTATTGGGTCAAGGTCTCTCACAACATCAATTTCATCTGCATCTCCCTCTTGAGTAAACAACAGCCTCTAAAAAACATTCGTAATTTAAAATTTTAATTAGTAACTTTTATTTTCTAGGGATCTTTTACACCAACATTAGTTAGGCTAGCGCTTTGGGATAGACTGTGAGACACACTCTCCAAAGCACAAGAGCACCGAAGTGAATCAGGGACAACAAAGACATAAGGAAGTGATATTTAAAGGTATGTCACACATCCTTTATTTGATAACAGATTCAATGATTAGAGCTTAGGGAAATTGCCATGCCCTGTCTTGTTTTGTTCTAGATCTAGGTGGATCTAGGGAGATCAATTTATGTCCGCATTGACCGATATTATCCAATAACACTAGGCCCTTTAGTTACCTTCATTCATTTGCTATGGTGTTGCTCCGCTGCCAGCGAGTGTCCATAGCCCGAACGTCACAAACCTTTCTCCACTGCCAGCAAGCATACATAGCCCCGACAGAGATATCTGCATACCCTCTTCTGATGTATTCTCATTTGATATAGTTGAATTTTATTTCGAAAGAATTCCTTGAGCGAGCGGGAGAGGAGGACGTCTGTTATTTGCAAAAGTATGAGGTGATTAAGGTGAAACTCACTAGTTCTATCTCTGAGGTGTATGTAGTCCTTTCTAGCTTTCCTTATTTCACTTAAGGTGTTACCCAACCACTAAGCATACACTTCTGCATTTCCCCAAAGTTATTCATTTACATAGCTTAGATAGAGAATCCCTTGAAAAAACCGTAGGTTCTTCAACGTTTCTTATGTTTTTATGTGAGCGACGAGTTAGGAAGAGAGTTCTCTATGTTGCATGATTCGAGGTCAACCATTGTCTTGCTTCAACACAATATTTCAAAATCTCAGAAGCATGATCGTAAAAGACAAAACAAAGTATAAATGCAAAAAGATAAAACAACGCATTAGGGCTTGGCCATTCACTGGGAGAGCATCAGGTTCTCCCCTCAGATTCTGTAGTTGATACGTGCCTAACCCAATCTTCTCAGCCACCTGAAAAGGTCCAAGCCATAGATTTTGAAACTTAGAATGCTTGCCTTTAGTCTCATTTTCTTTGTCCCACCTCAGGACTAGGTCTCCTACTTCAAAATTATTCTCTTTAGCCTTATGCTTGTCAAACCACTTTTTAACTATCTGCTGATGGGATATGAATTTTGATTTATCTTTCTCCCTTTCTTCTTCTATAATGAGCAAGGTATCAATTCTTTGTTGTATGGATGATGAAGGTTGTGCTCTGGAATCTTGGGCAAGTTGAAGAGATGGAAGATAAAGCTCGTTCGGGAGAATGGCTTCCTGTCAATATACTAGAAAGTATGGGGAATTCCCTATAGCTTCCTTGGGTGTAACTCTATCTGCCCATAAAGAGTTGTGGATTAGATTATGCCAATTCCTCTGGTTGTCTGTAACCGTTTTCTTCAATATCGTTACTAGGTTCTTATTAGTTGATTTTGCCACTCTGTTTCCTTGTGGATAATAATTTGCAGATTATATAATTATGATTCCTTTGTCTAGGGAAAACTTTGTTAATAAGGTGGAAGAAAAATAAGCTGCATTATAAAAAACAAGAACAGAAGGGACACTGAACCTTGTGATTGGTTGTTGTTCTATGAATTGGATTACCACCTTCTCATTTACCTGAGTCAGAGGGATATCCTCTGCCCATTTTGTGAAGTAATCGATGGCAGTAAGTATGTACTTGTGTTGTTTTGAAGAGCTTGGTGTAATCTCTTCGATGATATCTAACCCCCATTGCTCGAACGACCTAGAAACGATCACCGGTTGGAGTGGGACTGCTACTCTCTTGTCTCTCACGATGCTTATTTGACAAGTTTTACAGTTTCTAGCGTATGCATGAGCATCCTTGAACAAAGTGTGCCAATAATAGCCAACTCTCGGTATCTTATGAGCGGTAGTGTCTCCTGCAAAGTGTCCACCTATAGGGCCATCATAGAGCTCCTTCAGAACTTTGTCTGTATATTCACATTCGAGGCACCTTAAAAGTACCCCATCATAATTAAACCGGAAGAGTACTGAATTTATGAGGCGATATTGTACATATTTTAACCTGAGAGCTCTCCTTTCCCTCAGGTTTAGGTCTTCTAGGCAAGTCCCATGATGCAGGAGATAAGTCAATTTCTCATACCAAGACTCTTTCCCTGGCGAAATTTATGAAGCTTCACCACACCATAATGCCATTTCATTCTCCCATCTGGAGTCTTTATTTACTTGGTCTTGAGATTCAGTTTCTAGTTTGCATAACCCTTGTCCTTTAACTAGTTTAGCAGGTTTTATATCTAGATCAAATTCTTGAACTACTTCCATCCAATTTCCTCTTCTTTCCCCCATCTCCTGTTTAGTAAATAAGGATTGGATTGCAGGGTGAGGCACCATTACTTTGGTGTGGTTCTTGAGGATGTAAGATCTGAATTGTTTTACTGCCTTATAAACCACGTAAGCTTGTTTGTCTATAGCAGGATAGTTAAGTTCAACACCTTGGAGGTTAGTGCTCATGAACGATACAGGGGCTTCGTTTTTGTCATCATCCATCTAAGTTAATACTGCGACTAACGACTGGTCGGAAGAAAAAGTGTAGAGGAAGAAATCTTTGTTGAAATCGGGGCTTCGTAGCACTGGGGCTTGAGAGATAGCGGTTTTGATCTTGCTGAAAGCCATCTTTCGTTCATCATCCCACTTAAACTCAGCATCCTTACGAATCATATTTTTTAGAATTTTGATAGTTTCCATGAAATCAGTAGTGAACTTCCTCACAAAATTGATTTTCCTGAAGAATGACTGCATAGCCTTCTTGTTGTGAGGCAATGGAAGCTGATTTATAGCTTTAATTCTTTTTGGGTCTATGCGAATGTCTTCTTGAGATATGATGTGGCCTAACAACTTACCTTCTTCGACACCAAAGATAGTTTTCTTAGGGTTTAAGGATATACCATATTTTCTACACCTTTCGAAAATCTGGGTTAAGTGTTGGATGTGATCTTCCCTATTATTTGAATACACAATCACGTCATCCAGGTAAACTACTACACACTTGTTGATTAGTCCCTGAAATTCTATGTCCATGGCCCTCTAGAAGGTCGTTCCTGCATTTATTAACCCAAAAGGCATGAGTTTGTAAGCAAAAGTTCCCCATTTGGTTTGGAAGGTAGTTTTCAAGCGGTCTTCTTCTAAAACTAAAACCTGGTTGTACCCTGCGAAACCGTCTAGTAAGGATAAAATTTCAGATCTAGACACCATCTGCAGGAGTTTCTCCATTGGTGGAACTGGGTAGTTTTCCTTTTTTGAAGCCCTGTTGAGATTTCTAAAATCTACGCATAGGAGAATCTCCCCAGACTTTTTCCTTACATGAACTAAATTAGTTACCCATGCAAAGTGTCTAACCTAGAAGATGTTTTTGGCATCTAACAGTTTCTTTAACTCCTAACACATGAGAGGCTCTAGGTAAGTGTGGTACTTCTAGAGCTTTTGTTGGAAGGGTTTTACTTCAAGCTTTAAAGGGATGGTGTGCTAAATGATACAGGTATCATAGATTTTTAGGTCTCGATAGGACCATGTAAAGACATCTTGACACTGTATGAAGAGTTTGAGATAAGCCTTCCTTTCCTCTTTAGATATTTTCTTACCGAGGTTTGCGTTTTTTGGGTTTTTTGGGGTTTAGAGATTTATAGTTTCATGCATGGGACATGAACTACCGGTCTTCGCATTTTTTGAACCCTTAAATCTTTCTTTTAGGTCAAAAAGGTTTTCTAAATTAGCTATCCCCTTTGGTATCGTGTGGGACTTCAATCTGTCTGTTGGTTGATCTGTCTAAGGATTGACCTCTGTTGATTATTCTTGGAATACTTTATCGTCGATAGCCAAGTCTTTGAAATTATCTTGGTTAGTCAAAAATTTTATGATCTGTTCAGCTCCTTCAAAGACCTTCCAATTAGAAATATTGTTGGGCATTGATGGTTTGTAAAGTAGCTCCAAAGTGAACTTGGAGGCTTCATAATCTTCTAGAGGTGATAGCCTTGAAGCAACAATGGCCAGAGAATCAGCAAGAATGTTCTTTGCTATGGGAATCATTGTAATGTTGAAAGCTTCAAAATGTTCTATGAGCCTATGCACTTCTTGTTGGTAGTTCTTTAAGTGTGGAGAGTTGCAACGTATAGTATTCCTTATCTGTCTGACAATGATTTCAGAGTCTCCGAAAACCTTTAATCCTTGGACATTTAAGTATATGGCCTTCTTTAGCCCCTATACTAGAGCTTCATACTCGACGATATTGTTTGTGCACTCAAACTCAAGTCTACAAGATAGAAAATGTCGTTTACCTATAGGATCAATGAGGATGCACCCTGTCCCAAACCCTTCTTGCAATTTAGATCCATAAAAGTATAAGGTCCAAAATTGCGGGCATAATATTCCAACTTCTTCTTTCTTGTCACTTTCCTCTTTTCCTCTTGTTGGTTCTGTGATTTCTAACGCGGGTTCTTGGCAGAAAAGGGTTTCTTCTTCCGTCGTCGACAATTCCTCCTGAAAAGCCATTTCAGAGTTTTGGGAAAGGGGAACATTAGATGAGAGAGGGGAAAAGTTCTCTAAGTAGGAATCGCATGAATAATTTCCTAGCACAGGGAAATTTGTCGATGAGGGTTCGTTTAGGGTTTCTAGGTCAGTGACAATATGTTTCAGATACCTTTCCCTATCAATTTTAATCATATTTTTGTATCCCTTCAATGGTAGCCACAGGTGTGCCCAATCTGTACTAAAGTATCCGTTTAACTTCTCAGACCAATATCGACTTAATAATAACCCATAAGATTTTGGGATGTCTACTATAATGATGTCAATCACTTGCGTAAACTTAGGATGTGTCTCTATTCTGATCATTACATATTTGAGTTCTCCCATGACTTTGACCTGGGTTTTGTCTAGTTGTATTACATGTTTATCGCTTTTGAGAGGAATGAATTTAGTTTTTTGCAAATAGACAAGGGCATAACATTGGAAAATGTTCCCGAATCGACCAAACAATTGTGAAGGTTTCTGTTGAAAACTTCAAACATTAAAAGGAACGGTGGGATAAAAGGTTTTCCCTTCCTATCTTCAGAACATGTGTTCACAGTTAGTTTATTTACTAGATCTGTGGAAGTTAGATTTATTTCCTAATCATCGCTTGTCGTAGGGTTTTCTATTGATTTCAAAGCTTGTATCATGGAGTCTTTTGCTGAGGGATTCTACATATGTCCATGATTGAAACATTATCCTTCAACTTCTTCAGATCTTCTACTATGTTGAAATCGATCTTGGGTGATTCTCGTGTATGGATGTTTATAGGATTCTTATGGGGAGAAAAAGATGTTTTTGGGTGATCAGGATTTGATCTTCCTCCCGAAGTTTGGGTAGCGGCAAGGTTGTTTGAGACAGGTTGACCCCTACTTCGTGTTTGCACAACCAAGACTTCAGCGGGTGATTCTTGAACCTCAAATAGGTCGTCAGAAGGCATAATTAGTTCAGGATCCCATATCAGAATGGATGTATATTTTTGTGGAACAATCTCTTCCTAATAAACAACATTCATAATTGAACCATTTGAATGTTCGGTTAGGGAAACCTTGTCTAGAAACCGGTTGGCCATCATATTCATGGCATGTACCCATTGAGGGCAGTCTCTTTCAGAGTGGTTCTCTTGATGATAAGTACAAAAATATTTGGATTCTACATTTCCCAGATCGACGTTTAGGTTGGATGGGGGAGGTTCAATTGCCTTGAACAGTGGATTTTTTTAAAGAAAGGCCTATAGGGCCTTTAGCTTTGGTTTCCCTCCCCCGCACTTCTTTTCATGTCTATGATATCATTTGATAACTTCTTAACCATGCGTTGTAGGTCTTCTATGTCTCCATTTATCTTTTCAGGTGCTTGTTATGGTTGTTTCCCTGGGGGTCTAGTGAGAAATAGCCCTCTCCGGAGAGGGGGTTGAGCTTATTTCTTAACTAAGTAGACCTGAATTTATTTACATCCTTTCATTTGGAACTCTATCATTTTGGCTTCTTCAAAATTCTCAGCTAGGGTTAGTTTGTCAGCCCTCTTCACAAACATGGAAATAGAAGCTGGTAGAGAATTAGATATACTTCGATTTGTAAATCCTGAGCAGGTTTAGCTTTGGGCTGGAATTTGTTTAAGATAGTTGTGAATATTTGGTTGAATTATTTGACTCTTTCCTTCGAACTCATGGTGGCGGCGAACAACTCAGCCATCATATCTCCCATCGTATTTTCTTCTGCAAATTTATCCAAAAAATATTTCTGAAACTTCGTCCAACTAGTTATGGATCCTACGGGTAAGTTAAAATACCACGCGGAAGTTGAATTCTCAAAAGTGTAGGGGAAAAGCCTGCAAACTACGTCTTCATGTTGGACATTCATAAGTCTGATAGCTAGTATGAATTTCTTGATATGATCTCCAGGCAATCCCAAGGTCTCGGGGTCAAACTTAGGAAGTAACTTCTCTAGATGTCAGGGAAGGTTATGTACTCATCCAGGGATGGCCAAAGCGTCTTTGGCCAACCAAGGTTGATTGTTCTGACGTGGATTTCCCCTTTCTTCATCATGGTCATTGTTGTCTTCCATGTATTTGGATCCTGAGTTAAACTCTTCCTCTTCCGAAAAATCGTCTGCCTCAGAGACGTCGTCGATCGGAATTTTAGGGATTAGATTAAGAGGATGTTCACTTTCGGTGATCACAAAATCTATTAGGTCATCTACTATGCGCACAAAGACCTGGTCGGGGGTGTTGACCACTGGTCTTATTATTTTTTGTCTTCGAGGAAGTATCGGAGCTAAGGACAGTGCACCAATCTGTCGGGCGTATGCTCTAGTGATTCTTCTAAATTGATTTAATTCCTTGAGAGGGAGAGCGTAAGGTATGTCTGGATACATGATTTCTTCCTCAGGCTGGGGTGAGTTACTCATTTCAGGAGTACTCATTGTGTGTGGGTTCTCTTGGGAATGTCTAGCCATGCATGTGGGTTGTTTTGAATCTACAGGTTGTCTGAAATATTATGTGAAATGTGTATTCAGCCATTAATTCTTAGGCCCTCCTTCTAGCACCAATTCTGTTGATGGGTTCTAAATCCATTTAACTCAACAACAGGAACCAAACCCACCACCGAGTCCCAATTAGACTCTGTAGCGTTTAATGGTGGAATGGTTCTCCATATCTTGCGATCCGACCAATTAATTGATGGGCTTTATGTTTTCTTGTGAAGGTTTCTCCTTCAATTTGGATGTTCTCTTTTTTGTATTTTCTCTTAGGTGGGACTGATATAAGATGGAAGCTAGTATAAACCAACTAGGTAACAAAACGGGAAAAAGGTTTAACTGTTGGAGAAGACATTGATCTTGGGATAACCCGTTACTCTAGTGTGCAGGCAATGATCGTCTACCACAGGCCTAGTAGTAATATGTTAACCATGTGAGTAATCCAATTACTGACTGAGATACAAATTATCGAAAGAAAACATGCATGTGATAAATAATGGAAAGTAAAATAATTCACTCAACTCTAATCATCCATCACACAATAACACAACGATTCATTTTCATCATTAAAGAAAGAATTGTAAAACATTGCATCAGATAACTTATAAATATATTTAATATCTCTTACTCATTACTTGATCCATCCATGAGACAAGATAGGAAATAGTTCTTCTGCACGTCCAATCATACACACATTTGATGAAAATTTAAACTTGTCTCTGGTCCAGAAGGACTTCTCAATTAAAGGTAGCTCCAAAATAATTCTTAACAAAACAAAAAATGAGAGTTTCTTGCAACAACCGTCGACCCTTAACTAATCGGTCGATGCTCTTATTTATAACATAAAATTCACTAAAAATAACGGCTAAAGTGTAGATAAGTAAAACACAATTTTCACACGACATTCCCTCCTATGAGTTTTCTATGAGTCATCTCAAGATATCACTTTAAAAGGGCGACTATTCTCGTACTCTGACTATTGGATAAACAAATCCTCGTAGGCATTGGCACATGGGAATCTATGTTGTTCCATAGGGGCGAAGTGAATATCTCTTATTTCTACCGCATGTTCTTGATACTTGACTAGAATGGCACTTAACTATTGCAGTGTAGCTCGAGCTTTGATTAGGTGTTCCACAAACTGTCGCACCTGACCTGGAACTGTGTCTGTCACCTTTGCTAGTTCTTCAACCCATGATGAATCTTTCTCAGTGTGCGACTTGACTATGTCACACGAGTCACCTAATTCTTCAGGCATGCCAAAATCGGGGAGTCCGATATCCTTCATTGCCTTGTTGATTTTGATCCAACTCTTCTCGCACTTGGCCCATTTTCTTGAATCTCTCGATGAGCCTCCCGATCCATTCTTTCTCAATACTTGAAGGCATCTTTCCTGCAATCAAAATGAAATCTTTTAGAGGCCGCGTACAGAGAAACACTGGGTAAAATACATGTATGAAGTGTAAGCATGAAAAAGAAATAGACTGGTACATATCTGTAAAGCTTTCCAAACCAGGTTATTTGATACTCATAGGATATTTTCTGCTTTCGAATTGCTTTCTTCACTTTTGTTAGCGTCATCATTTTTCTCTAGTTAGAGTGGGTCTTAGTCAGGTTATGTCCATGTGACACAAAATGAAAGATCGGGTACAGAAAAACCTAAGGGTCGAAGTCACGCCAGTGGCCAGTTGGCCCTTGGAGTCGGGAAAGGATGTCAAAGCCAAACATGTGTTAAGAGTATGAGTATGTTCCAAAAGAGTTGAGTCTTGTCATAAGGGAAGTCGTTAGGTGCCTCAGGTTGAGGCAAGTTGTTTAAACAAAAGTCACGTCGGCAAGTGCAACCAACATCATCAGCTCATCATGAAGGTTGGAAGAATGAAAAATCATGGCGCTCATGTTACACACGCCCTGCAACTCCTATCGATTGCACCTCACATGCCCCAGAACGTCTTCTTTGCTCGGATGTGCCACATAAAATCTTTAGTTTGATACAAAGCATCTAGTCGCCATGAATCCAGTGTTCCCTGGCATGTTTCCACCCACGACCCACTATATTATAATTTTGGATGTTCAAGATGCATTCTACTCACTAGCCGAGATTATGCATTGTTGGTAGTTCGTCTCGCGAGCTTAAATTGATCAATTTTTCCGCTTCGGGAATTCACCAAGTTCCCTGCACATAAGACAGATACGTGTCGTACCATGGGAACCCCTCAAAACATAAGAAGGGGAACACGAAGCAGCAGAAGTGCCAGGCTTGAGCCCCAAAGCACCTGGGATTCGTTCTTACTCATAACAGACATTATCGAAGTTTCAAAGGGAGGTTCCTACCTGCGCACGGAAATGATGATATCACATTGTGCAAAGGCCAAAGTGGAAGAAGTTGTGCTGGAAGGAAGGACGTTGGAAGACATGACTCCCCAACAGCAGATACCCTGAAGAAGGGGAAGGCCAAAGAAGAATAAAGAAGGTGGGGAAACCCAATTCCCAAGCGATCCGTGCGCAAGATCGGTTGCTGAGGAATTACTTATGCATGTTATTCGGCTAGAGCCTGTCAAAGTCACAAGTCAAGGAAGCATGAGTGGAACTAGGAGGACAGATGCCACATACGCTAATGTTTGAGGGTCAAATCAGCAGCTGAAACAAACACAAATCGCCATCGCTGAACTCTACCAGGAAAATAGAGAATTAAGACGACAGTTGGCGGAAAAGACCCTTGAGGTGTCAGTATCATAGGGTCGTGAAGGGAACATGACATGGCTCAAGAGACAGCTCTGAGAAATGCAAGATACAATTGTGCAGCTACGTGAAGCACAAAGGGCATCATAAGAACAGAATATGAAACATCTCAGAGAACGTGAAGCAGCCGAGGAGAAATTCCTCGCGGATCTTGCCAGCGTGCAGAAGAGACATGATTAACTAACTCTATTTTGTATTCTCATACGTGGCACAAATATTGACGGTTTTGAATATTTTCATGTTTTTAATGTAAACCGGGTTGGTTGGCCAAATAGTGTAGACAATGTCTATTGTATGTAATTTGAGCTCGATTGAAACCTAATGTAAAATTCTTGAAACTTTGATGAAAGGATTCTGGTTGTAGTGGTTGGATGTATCGTTTCTTTTCTTTGTGTATGTATTTCTTGTGTTCTTCATCCATATCTTTTTCTGTTTGATTTAGAATGTATTTTCGAGCTTGGGATTTGCTGCGTAGTGCCCCTTGTTCACGCCCTTCAAACAAACTGTATTTCCTCCAAGTTAACTCTAAATTCATCCTCAGTGGTGCTCTGATTTTCTTTGTGTATTTTCCTCCTCGAATCTTGCAATTTAATTCATTGTGGGTTGACGGCGAGGGCACAAAGGGTGATGTGTTCTATCAGTAAATTCAAATGGTCCTTTTGAAAAACCTCCTACACCGATCGATTTCATCGTACAATGTTGACATGGAAAGATTGGCTTGGGCCACGTGGTAATGAAAATTGGTGACTTAACTCGCGAGTATTATTCGGATTCAGGACCTTCCTCCAGTTGTGTGTTCTTAAACTAAACTTGGGATCGATGATGCTGAAAAAGGTGTTGGGGATCGACGATCAGGGATAAACCTATCACGTATTTTCCTTTGGGGTTAGCTTCTTCAAATCTCCCGATGCCGAAACGGTTCTGGAGTTGGAGATCAGAGAATTGTTTTTAGCATGGTCTGAACGTTCATCACAGTTTGGTCCTCCCTATTTCGCTAAGAGTGTCGGGTATCGACCATCGACGATATTATTTATTTCTTCGTTAACGTTTACTCTTTTCACCTTTTACTGAAGCCGGAGGGGATTGGTTGTCGACGATATCCTTATGTGATGCTTGTCATGAAAGAAAAATTCCTTTTGTCGATGCCGATGAAGATCGACACTCGACGACTGTAGTTTTTTCGAGTGATTTTCCTTCATATTTTAATTCCTTCTGATGCCGAATTTGGGCGCATCAGGTGAAATGTTTTGGTTTTTGATTCTTTATTTAAAAAATTAAGACTTTTTAATTCATGAGTTTTCATATATTCAAACAAACTTTAGAAGACCTAATGAGAGTAAAAAATGATAAGCAAAGGAAACATTTTCCAAAATGAAGTCGAATTAGACAGTGCAAAAGATCAAGTGGTACCCAAAAAGAAAAAATTGACATAGGCTTTTTTAGGGTGTGTTGAGTGCTCAACAGGTCCATAGAGGAGTGGACGAAGCTTCCAATGGGGCCGTGTAAGACATTATTTATGCAAGTGCAACCAAAATTTTTCACCCACCTTAAACTTGTGTGGCACTCGTTGTTGATCATGGCGCTTCTTGTACTTAGAATTGGACTTCTGTAAAATATACTGAACTTGTTGGTAGATGTGATGGATCCACTCAATGAACTAGGTGGTTTTGTCAGCTTTAGTTGGAGCATGGGATGAATCTTCCTAGGTGGACGCAAGGGATAATGCAACATCCATGGGACCCAATGGTTGACATCCCAATCCCACCTAAAAGAGGTTGTGGTTGTTTGAGCTATGTATGGATCTTTATAGCTATGTTGAAAATAGGAAAGACTCTCATCCCATGTGTGGGGGTGCTTGGAATTGTACATGCATAGGATACGCATGATTCTCCGATTGATGACCTCGGTTTGGACATTTGTCTGGGGGTGGAAGGAAGTGGATTTTGTGAGCTTGGTGTCCAGCAGTGAGCAAAGACTCGACCATAATGTGTTGATGAACGGGTTGTCCCAATCCGAGATAATGATTTGTGGTATCCCAAAATGTATCCACACTCATTCAAAGAAGATCTTGGCAGTGGCCTCCGTTGTGATGCTCTTCTTGAAGGCAACGATAATCGTCATCTTGAAAAAGTGATCAACAACCACAAAAACACAATCATTTCCCCGCTTGGTGGAAGGAAGACCCGAATGTAGTCCATTGAGATGGATTTCCAGGGGCTGTCAAGAGTAGACAGAGGGGTGTATATACCTTGTTTCTTATTGGTTAGTTTGAAAATAGTGCAGGTAGTGCAGGACCTGATATACTTGCTAACATCATGTTGAAGTTTTGACCAGTAGAAATTTTGTTGCAGCACTGCCACTATATTTTCTACGCCTAAGTGTCCTGCGACCCGACTGTAGTGGGATTCCCAAATTAGCTTCACTCACTCACTTGATGGAACACAGAGATGGCCTAGATGGCACAACAACCCATCCTGAAGATGGAAATTAGTGGAAGTTTTGTTTACGCCCAACATCTGGTAGGTGGTTGAGAAGTCAAGATATTTCTCATAGAGTTGGGGCCATCCAGAGGTCTCATGGACGCAAGAGTCTAGACCCATGGTGAGTTCCGCGACTGGAGTTCAGCTGAGGAAATCAACGACGTGGTTGGTACTTCATGTTTTATACTTGAGGTTGAGGTGGAACTACTGCAAGTATGTGGACCACTTCTGATTGTGGTAATTATGTAATTTTCTTTGTGTCTGCGTGAACTGCAACAACTTATGATCAGTGTGGATGATTGTCTCCTTCCCGAGAATTTAATGCCTCCACTAGAGGCATGCTTGCATAATGGAGTAAATTTCTTTGTCTTAAGTAGGGTACTTACAGACGACATATGATAGTGTCTCACTATGATAGGACATGGGGTGGTCGTGCTGAATGAGAGCTACATCCATAACATAGTTTGAAGCATTTGTCTCGATCTCAAAGGGTTGTTGCAGGTCAGGTAATGAAATCATAGGGGTTGAGCACAAGGGTTTCTTCAAATCATCGAACACTTTATGTTGGGACAGGCCCCACACAAAATTTTCCTTACCACCACCTCTAGTTACTTGGATGAGGGATCATGCAATATGGGAGAATCCCAACACAAACCTGCGATAGAAATTGGCAAGGCCTAACAAGATCCAAAGCTCAGTGAGCATAGTTGGGGTTGGCCAGTCACAGATGACCTAGATCTTTGTTGGATCCACATGCACACCATGCTCATCAACGATGTAGCCTAGGTATTGGACCCTTCCCATACTGAAGGAACATTTTTCGAAGTTGGCATATAGCTTGTGCTGCCGAAGAGTGTGGAGAACCTATTGAATATGGTGTAAGTGTTCTTCTCAAGTCTTGTTGTAGATGAGGATGTCATCCAGATACACCACTACATCAGAATTAGTGAAAGGCCACAAGATATCCTCCATCATCCTCATGAAATTTGTTGGGGCATTTGTCAAACCAAAGGGCATGACTAACCATTCAAAAAGGCCTTCTTTTGACTTGAAGGCAGTCTTCCATACATCTTTCTACTCTATTAGGACCTGATTGTAGCCAAACTTCATATCAATATTACTGAAGTATTTGGCCCCCTTGAGATGATCAAGGAGATTATCGATTCGAGGAATCAGGTACTAGTTCTTGACTGTGATTTTAGTTAGGGTTGGGTAATCAATGCAAAGTTGTCAGGTCCCATATTTCTTATGCACAAGAACTATTAGGCTTCCATATGGTGATGAGTTGGTTCAAATGTGCTCCTTTTGGAGCAGTTCTTGGATCTGACGCTTGATATCCTCATTTTCTAATAGAGAGCAGTGATAGATTGGCCCATTGGGTAGCGGTGTGTCAGGGGTCAAATCGATGGAATTCTTGACTTGACAATGCAGAGGTACCCCAATAGGTGAGGAGAATATGTCTTTGTATTCTTCTACAACCTTATCCACTTACTTCTGCTGCGTGGATAGGTCGGTCGCAGAGGCCATGGATGTCGCTGAAATTTTTCGCTCACTCTAAGAGTGAATAACTAAGAAGACAAACTTCTCAGTCTGAGAGATGACCTTCCTGCATTGCTTGGCAGAGATCAAGGAAATGGCACTAGGTGGGACTACCTCAAGTATCATGTACAATTTCCTATCCAAAGTAATAATAACATTGTGAGTCCTAGACTCATATACATCATGACGTTTCCATAAATAAGGTTGGCCCAAAAGAACTTCACAAAATTCAAGGGGAACAAAAGCACAAAATACCTCATCTTTGAAGGGATTAATATCGTAGGACAAGCGACATTGTTGGCTGACACAAAGAATGCTTCCTTGGCAGAGCCATTCGATGGTGTAGGGTTGTAGGGGCAGAGTTTTCGATAGGACCATCCACTTGATGAACTTTGTTGAGGTGAGGTTATTATGGATACCACTATCAATGATGAAGTGCATTGGGGTGCCTCTCACCCACATCTTTGAATAAAAGAGGCGCTCACCTTCCTCTGGCTCATCAAGTTCATTGGGATGGATCTTGGTGGTAGCAATGGTGGCACTGGGTTCCACATCAATGATCTATCTCCCCTTTTCTGGTTCTGACTCAGAGTCATAACCTGCATCTTATTTATAGGCTTTCACCTCATCCACCAATGACTTCTTTGAGAGGAAATCAACAATGTTATGCCAGGGGCTCTTAAGAAAGTCACACCACTTCCCGGTATCTTTCTTCGTCTTTCCATTTTCCTTCTTTGTTTACGGCTTAGACTGGTTTTCCCGAGGCTTTCCATATTTTCTCTGCCCTTTGTTCTGCAGATTGGGGATGACCTTGCCCTTCTTCTATTGTGAGGGGTTCCCAGACCCAAACTTCCACATCTTTTGTTTAAGCTTATGCTCGATTTTGATAGCATATTGATAAGATGCACCCAAGGACGAGATGTCCAAAAAGTCCATTTCTACCTAGATGTATCTATGCAGAACACCACGGTACTTGAACATCATATGCCACTCAAAATATTTGATACCCAACTTGGTGCGCAAGGTATGGAAGATATTTGTGAAATCTGGCACTACTTGGTCCCTTTCTTGCCACAGTGCCGTCCATTTTGTATACAAGTCATCATAATTTCCAGCAGGGTAGTATTGTTTCTTAATATCATCCATGAAGGAATCTGAGGTGAGTGCGACTGTAAATAATGAGGGTTTCTATGTTTCCTTTTTCTCACATAAATTCTCCCACCAATCTTTTACATGGGGGATGACTTTGAGGAGCGCAAAAGTAATATTTTATCTATTCGAAAAGTTATGGACAGAAAAAAACCCTTCTAGTAGATTCAACCATTTGTCTACAACATATGCATCTATTTGAACTTCAAATATAGGAATATAAAAGTTGATATGTACCTTGAATGGGTTGGCGCCTCCGCTTGAGGAAGATGCATCGCCTATTGGTAGTTGTCGAAGGATTTCACAAAATGATCCATCGTCTCATTTCTTTGTTGCTAGAGGGATTCCTCAAGCAACAATTTGAAAGGATATCCTCACTCATTGTATTTCTTTTCTCCTGCCATAGAAGGTATCCTGGGCATGTGAGAGCTCTTGTCCTCAAGAGAAACAAGCTCGAGACCCAACTCTTTGTACCCTAACCTCGTCGGGGACATGCACTAAGAACGACAAGGAGAAAAACACTCTAATACCACTGGTACATATTTTATGAGTAGAAATAAATGAACACAAATTACTATTATTATTATTAACACATAGACACAATGAACAATAATAGAGATACAGTAAAACTGGCTTCTACTCAATAAAAAAATATGTTGAAACTATAAAATGTAGACTGAAAACAAGCTTGCTAGAATGGTGGTGAATTATCTCTGAGAAGATATGTGACAGTTGCACTCATTTACAAGAAGATGAGTACAATGAAGCTCTGAAATCCTTTTTACAATAAACATGAATTCAAAAACCTAACCCTAGGAGATGAAGCACCAAAAGTCATGTGGGCCCTGTTGGAGTAAGTTAGTACATCAACTTCCCGGGGTCGTAACTTTTGCATACGATCTCCATTTTAGGCGCACGATATCCTGTTGGAAAGGTCTATCTAAGGAATAGACATTATGCTATCAAAATATAACTTGAACCATAGTTAGACTATGGTGAGCCCTAAGAAGCATTGTTTGGGGCCTTAAAATGGCCCTGAAAATTTAGGACCTGAAAACTAGGAAAAAAATACCAAGATGAGCCAGTTGGAATAGATGGGTGGCCACTGATATTCACCTATATCAATCCTCCCCCCTTAGGAAGAAATGGTATCCATTGTGTTGAGTTCCCCCATCAGAAGAGGAAATTTATGCTAAATTTGGCCCTGGATGAGCCACTTGCCTTCGAGTAGGAGTTTCCCTGCTTTGCCAACCCGATAAAGTTGGATCCTCTGTTGGAAAGTGCCTTTGACCTGTGTGTCCATGATATTATCAATGGATGCATGTTCCATGAAGTCAGGGTTGAGCTCTGTTGGTTTCAACTGTTATTCTATCTCTAAGGCATCCAATAATAGTGGATAATATGGCCGAAGGAGATCCATATTGAACAGTGGGTGCAAGCCAAGGAAGCGGGGAATGCTGAGATCAAAATTATTGTCTCCCAAAGCCTTGGTGATGGTATAAGTTCCACAACAGAGTGAACAAAGATTTCGATGGATCCCTGTAAGGAGTTCTTTCTACAAGTGTAGCCAAACTTTGTCTCCCACCTGAAACTTATGTGGCACCCAATGTTTATCATGACATTGTTTATACTTGGAATTAGACTTATGTAAAATATCTTAAAACTATTGGCGGATGTGTTGGATTCGAGCAATGAATCAAGTGGCTTTGTAAGCTTCAGTTGGAGCATGGGATGAGTCTGCCTGGGTGGCCGCAAGGGGTAGTACAACATCCATGGGACCCAATGGTTGAAATCCCAACCCCACCTGAAAGGGGTTGTAGCTGGTTGAGTTATGTATGGCTCTATTGTAGTTGTGTTGAACATAGGGAAGACTCTCATCCCATGTGCGAGGGTTCTTGGAATTGTACATGCACATGATATGCACAATCATCCGGTTGACGACCTCAGTTTGGCCATCCGTCTGGGGGTGGAGGGTAATGGATTTGGTTAGCTTAGTGTCCAACAGTGACCAAAGGATCGACAAGAATGTGTTGAGGAACCGACTGTCCCGATATGCTATAATGTTTTGTGGTATCCAAAAATGTACCCACACTCATTCAAATAAGATCTTAGCAGTGGCCTCCATTATGATGCTCTTCTTGCAGGCGACCATAATCGTCATCTTGGAAAAGAGATCAACAACCACAAAAACACATTCATTTCTCTGCTTGGTGGACGGAAGGCCCGACATGTAGTCCATTGAGGTGGATTCCCAGGGCTTGTCAAGTGTATGAAGAGGGGTGTACAAGCCTTATTTCTTAGTGGCCAGTTTGGAAATAGAGCAAAAAGTGTAGGACCTGATATACTTGTTGACATCCTGTCAACGTTTCATCCAGTAGAAATGTTGTTGCAACACTTCCACTATCTTTTCTATGTCGAAGTGTCCTGCCACACAACTGTAGTGGGATTCCCAAATCATCTTCACTCACTTTCTTGATGGAACAAATAGACGGCCCAGATGGTACAATATCCCATTCTGAAGATGGAAATTAGTGACAGTTGTGTTTGCGCCCAACATCTGGTAGGTGGTAGTGAATTCAAGATATTTCTCATAGAGTTGGGGCAATTCGGAGATCTTGTGGCCGCAAGAGTCTAGAATTATGGTGAGTGTCTCAACTAGAGTTCGGCTGAGGAAATCATCGACGCGGTTGGTACTTCTTGTTTTATACTTGATGTTGACGTGGAACTGATGCAAGTATGTGGACCACTTCTGACAACGGTCATTCTGTAATTTTCCTTGTGTCTGCATGCACTGCAACGACTTATGATTAGTGTGGATGATTGTCTTCTTCCCAAGATTGTAATGCCTCCACTGGAAGTAGGCTTGCAAAATGGAGTACATTTCTTTGTCATAAGTAGGGTACTTACGGATGACATCTGATAGTGTCTCACTATGATAGGCTAGAGGGTGGCCGTAATGAGTGAGAACTGCACCCACAACATAGTCTAAAGCATCTGTCTCGATCTCAAAGATCTGTTGTAGGTCGGGTAATGAAATCATTGGGTGTGAGAAAAATCGTTTCTTCAAATCATCGAACGCTTGGTGTTGGGACATACCCCACGCAAAATTTTCCTTACCACCACCCCTGGTTACTTGGTTGAGGGCCCATTCAATATAGGAGAATCCAAACACAAACCTGCGATATAAATTGGCAAGACCTAACAAGCTTCGAAGCTTAATGAGCATGGTTGGGTTTGGCCAGTCACTGATGACCTGGATCTTGGTTGGATCCACATGCACACCATGCTCATCAACAATGTAGCCTAGGTACTGGACCCTGTCCATTTCAAAGGAGCATTTTTCTAAGTTGTCATATAGATTGTGTTGTCGTAGAGTGTGCAAAACCTATTGAATATGTTGCAAGTGTTCATCCCAAGTATTTTTGTAGATGAGAATGTCATCTAGATACACCACTACAAAAGAATTGTTGAAATTATGAAATATATCGTCCATGATCCTCATGAAATTTGCTAGGGAATTTGTCAAACCAAAGGGCATGACCAACCATTCAAAAAGGCCTTCTTTTGACTTGATGGAAGTCTTCCATACATCTGTCTGCTCTATTGGGACCTAATGGTAGCCAGAATTCAGATCAATCTTACTGAAGTGTTTGGCCCCCTTGAGATGATCAAGGAGATCATTGATTCAGGGAATCGGGTATCAGTTCTTGACTATGATTTTATTTAGGGCTCAATAATCAATACATATTCGTTAGGTCTCATCTTTCTTCTGCACAAGCACGATTTGGCTTCCATAAGGTGATGAGTTAGGTCATATGTGCCCCTTTTGGAGTAGTTCTTGGATCTGATGCTTGATCTACTCATTTTCTAAAAGAGAGTGGCGATAGACTAGCCCATTAGGTAGCGGTGCATCGGGGGTTAGATCGATGGAATGCTTGACCTGACAGTGCAGAGGTACCCCAATAGGTGAGGAGAATATGTCTTTGTATTCTTCCACAAACTTATCCACTTTCTCTTACTACATGGATAGGTCGGCTGTAGAGGCCATGGATGTGGATGCAATTTTTCGCTCACTCTGAGAGCGAATCACGAAGAAGACAAACTTATCGGTCTAAGAGATGAACTTTTTGCATTGCTTGTCAAATATCAAGTAAATGGCACTAGGTGGGACTACCTTGGGTATCCTGTACAAATTCCTGTCCAAAGTAATAATAACACTATGAGGCCTAGACTCATATACAACATGACATTTCCATAAATAAATTTGGCCCAAAATAACATCACAAACATCAAGGGGAGAAACATCACACAATACCTCATCTTTGAAGGGCTTGATGTTGTAGGACATGCGACACTGTTGGCTAACGTGAAGATCACTTCCTTTGTGGAGCCATCCAATGGTGTAGGGTTGTGGGTGTGGTGTTGTCGCCAGGGCCAGCCACTTGATGACATACATTGAGATGAGGTTCTTCTAGC
>JASDQU011177476.1:22128-41528 GCA_032191745.1 Picea mariana
ACCCTACTCTCCCTCTAGAGAGTAAACTCGATATTGCCCACATTTTTCTCGTTTATACATGATCTATCGTGTCGGGGGGCATTCCTCCTTTTCCTGTGAAAACCCCTCCAAGTAATGAGGCCATCCTTTTTTATTGGGGTGTGCTAACTAGACCTCATATTCCCTCTCACATACCTTTCAAGATTACAGTAAAAGTTTGTGGTCGGGACGTTCCTCAGACGTTAATAGATGAAGGTTCGTTTGTTAGTATTTTGTCCTCTATTTCTTGGCAAGCTTTGGGTTATCCTCATCTTGTCCCAGTTACCCAGACTATGTTCACTTTTAACAGAAGAACGAGTCACCCTTTAGGGATCCTTCCTCAGTTTCCCATAACTTTGGGAGGGAAAGATGTTTTTATTGATGTTATGGTAGTCTAGGATCCCTTGGATTTTGATTTACTCCTTGAACGAGATTATGTCTATGCCCTGAAAGCTATTGTGTCCACTTTATTTCGTGTGATATCTTTCCCACACAATGGAAGAATGGTGACTATTGATCAACTTTCGTTTGTTGGCCCTGACTTGACCATCAACCCAATGACCTCCCTAAATGGTTCTTACATGAATTCGATATCACCCCCACCATAGGTTAATTATGTGGCGTTGTCTCCCATGACTTCAACTTATGATGACTTGGATCTGGTAGTTGACATGGTGATATCTTCTGTAGGGCTATTGGAGCCTGATCTTCTTACCCATGGCAAGACCCTTGACATGCGTTCCTTCCAGATCATTCTTCTTCCATCCAGTGAAGATCTCTTGGAAGCCATGACCAAGTTTTGTCCCTTGACATGGTATCCTTCTAGAGCGTCATCCTCTTGGAAGCCATGATCAAACAGACATTACAAGCATAGTTTTTCCTCTCTATGGAAAGCTTGTTAAAAAATGAAACAAAGGTCATGAGCATAGTTTTCTTCTCTGTGGAAAGCTCGTTAAAAAATGAAACCAAAACCTGGGGATTGAACCTGGAGCCTAGAGAATAGTTCTTTTCTTGTGTCAAGCTCATTAAAAAATAAAATAGTCACCTCTCCCGTCAGGTCAAGTCTTTCACCAGATCTCGTAGATGTCGAGTCGAGTCTTTCGTTAGATCTTGTATTTGAACCTTTTTTCATCCACCTGTATCCTTTTTCTCCATCTAGTACATAAATTGGTGACAACCTCAAAGTTGGTGAATGAATTGAAGCTTGGGGGGGCATGTCTCCAACATTTGATGATCATTCTGGAGTTAAGCCACTAGCTTTCAAGCTGTGGGAAGAGAACCGAGATTAGTCTTTGTTCTTTCTCGTGCTCGAAAAAACATGAGAATGTAACCGAGTAGACTTTTATCACTTTTTCGGACTCGTAAAGGTTATACAAAAAAGGAACCCCCTGGAGTCTTCTTTAAACTCTTTTTAGACTCTCTAAACGTGAAAAGATTTTTGAGTGATCTTGCTTCATTTCCCACTCTTTAAAAGGTTTGAAAGGACGTCTTTTGAGTGATAATTTATCTTTTTTTCGGCCTCACAAGACTAACATTACGAAAAAGGACAACATTGGAATCGTCTTTAAGTTGTTTTCAGACTCTCTAAATATGAAAAACCATCAAGTTTACCTTCTCTGGACTCGTTAAACAATCATACATTGAAGGACCCATACGGGACTGAACCCTTACTTCTTCCAGTTCGATAAACAAAGGAAGAGGGACTTACCAAAGGTGAGTCATATCAAGCATGTGTTACCCTTCTCAAGCTCGTTAAATTAAAAAGAGGTACTTGTCTATCTGGATGGGGGGGAAATTGAAAGAAGCAAGCCAAGCAATTTTTGAGAACATTACCAGTAACCCTTACAGTCGCCCTTGAACACAACATTTTATCTTTGCACACATTTCAGTCTGTTGAACCTCTTTACTGAACCAATCCTTTGAGTTTCCTCACTCCTTTGGGTCACCCAACGTAAAGTCACAACATCCATTGCATTATCAAGTTTTGGTCCATGTAAAGTTTATGTTGTTATGCCTCAGTGTTCAAGGGAAGTACTTGCTTTAGGAGTCAACCATCACAAATATCTTGTTTCAATACCCGTGTCAGCCCATGTTCATTTGATCTACCAATTGCATCTCTGTGATTGTTTCGTGTCATTAATGGGGGATACATCAAGGCCCTCCCTCGATGAGTCTGTTCCTATCGACTTCAGCATTGGACAACAGTAAAAAGGGTTTTTCAGGTATTTGTGTGGCACTACTAGCTATGGATTGTGCTACAAAGGAAGACCGGGATTGGACATAGTGGTGGATATACATGGCTTTGTGGATGCAGACTGGGCTAGAGATCTACAAGTGGGTATTTGGTTAACCTGTTTGGAGGAGCAATAAGTTGGATGAGAAAAAGACAAGTTGTAGTGTCATTTTCAACTACAGAAGCTAAATACATGGCAGCCACTCATACAAGTAAGGAAGAAATATGGTTACAAAGATTGTGTTCAAGTATTGGGTTGGTACAACAAGATGTAAGGATAGAGTGTAACAATCAGAGTGCAATTTTTCTAGTGAAGAACCCAACTTATCATTCAAATACAAATCATATTGATATTCAATATCACTTTGTGAGAGACATGATTGAAGAAAAGGAAGTATTGTTGATGAAGGTGGACATTTTGAAGAATGTTACAGACTCATTAACAAAATCTGTGAGCACTGAGAAGTTCTCTTGGTGTAGAGGATCCATTGGCATTGTTGCCCTGGATTGTTGACTATGTAACCCTGTAACCCCCTGTATGCAAAGAAAAGAACAAGTGGGAGAATGTTGGGTATGTGTTACATTCTTTGCACAAGTAGTAGTCCATGAGCGTTGCGTCGGGCATGCAGGGGGGTTTGGGGGCAGCGCCCCTGAACAATTTTTTTTCTGCCTCGAGAAATGTGTCACATATTTAGGTGGTTTTTCGGCACATGGTTTCTTTTTCGATGGTTTTCTATTTCCGATTAAGGAATTAGGGTTGTTGACTAATCTAGGTCATTGGGTTAGGGTTTTGGATGCCGTTGTCTCCTATATGTATATTGTATTGTAATCAATGTAACACATGAATGAATATAGATTATGTTGGTTTTTCTGGTTTGGGTTTCCAGGGGAAAAATCTATGTGTAATGTTTGTATTTTCCACTGTATCTTTTTTGTTCTTTTACTTGAAATCTGTTTGGAGTAAATATTGTACAAGGTTAAAATCTACACCTATTGCTTCATGAATTTTCCTACCTTCTAGAAACCCAAACTGTTCTTTGGACACCGATGTTGAGAGGATGGATTTGATTTGTCTTGCTATAACTTTGGATACCACCTTATAGATGTAGTTGCAAAGTGAAATTGGTATAAAATCATCCATAGTTTGAGGGCAGTCTAATTTAGGGATAAGGGCAATGCAATTTGATTTTAAAGGAGCATGCATATGACCCTAGGAATGAGATTCCTCCATTACTACCAATAAATCATTTCCAATAAGTTCATAAAATCCTAGGAATAATTCAATTGACCAACCATTGGGGCTCGTACTTTTGTCCTTTTGAAAACTGTGAAGAGCTTATTGAAGTTCAACTTCTCTTACCTTCTCGAAGAGGAGTCTGTTGTCTTCATCATTAACAAACCTTGGGAAAAAAGGGCTACCCGAACAATATCAACAATTATGTCCCTTCCATCGGCTTTGAAAAGGTTCTGGAAGTGATCCTTACCTAACTTTTCCAGTCCATTAAAGGCGTGTACATCTCTTCCAGAGGAATATTTCAAGCTCCAAATAGTATTTGAGAATTTCCTATGTCTAGCATAGTCTTGGAAGAATTTGGTGTTTTCATTGCCACATTCTAGCCACAGTGTTCGACTTTTCAGATGCTAGGATACCTCCCTATCCTCCAAAATTTTCTTCTTTTTGATTCCAACATGACTAGATCTTCCTTTGAAGTAGGAGATAAAAAAAACCCTCCCTCTGAATCATAAATGTTTTGAAGCTCACATTCAATATCCTTTAAGTATTGTTCATCTTTCAACTTCTTCTTTTTTCCCATTCCTTTGTGGATTTCTTCATAGTATTAATATTCTTCGAGATGTGGATTGTCGTTGTGACCCCATAGCCAGGAATAAAAGGTACCTAGGTGTTTTTTATTAAGGAATGGAAGTCTTTATATTTAAGACAAATTGAATTGAACTTGAAAGCGATAACATGATTTCTAGGTCCCCCTTCTATCTCAAGACAGATAGGAAGTGGTCATAATATCCCCCACTGTCAACCCATTGCCTGAAAAAAAGAGTTGAATCCAGGATCCTTTCCAAAAGAAAGAATCTGTCAATTCTCCTGGCAATTCTATAATCGCCTAATATTTTATTCCTCCACATCAGCCTTACCCTAGGAGGCTCAATATCAATAAGTCCCTTTAGACCCAATATCCTAGATAAATAGTTAAATTGTGGATTAGGGTGAGATTTTGGCCCCCAAACTTCTGCTTCCCCCATAGATAAATTTAGATCCCCTCCTAAAATTGAAATCTCTGATTTCATGATTTTTTTTTTCTGAATAGGGAGTACCAGAAGGGAATCTAATCCATATATGGGCCATAGATGTTTAAGACTGTCATAGACATCCCCAAGTCCATCGCATGAACTTCCAAACCCAGACCAAAGTAAAAGGCCCATGAGTTTAGGATCTGTACTTCTTGAATGTTCCAACCTACTGCCAGGCCCCCTGATTTTCCATTGGAATCTAAACCAAGAAAAGACCAATTTTTGAATAGAGACTCCAAAATATTGAAAACAATATCCTCCTCGCCCAAAGTTTCTTGCAAGAGGATAAGATTAGGATGGTTTCATTCAATCAACCATTTGAGGGTGTAGTTTTTGGAGGGGCTCGCCACACCTTGGTAGTTGAAGGAGAGAAATTTCATGGGGAAACCCATTTTGGGGCTAATGTTTCTCTAAGGGCCCCCAAGATAGAGAGTTGTTTACCAACAACCATATCAGTAAGTTCCTGTCGCTGGGATTTTAAAAGATGGGATTTCCAACCATGCCCTTTCTTTTTCGAGTCCAAAACGGGATTAAGACCCAAACCCCCTACAACACTACATACTTTACCCATTACTAGAATAGACCAGTTGTGAAGATGATATAAAACTCCCTTCGACTCAGAGTCCCTCGATGATTTAGGTTCATAAGAAGTGGATACATAGGAAAAGGTGATGACTTGATGAACTGTGGTGCGATGGGAAGAGGAGGGACCGAGAAATGGAAACCTCGTGGAATCAAACCCACCATCAGAAAATGATAGGCCTTTCAAAGGCTTGTTCCAATACTGACCCATTAATGAAAAGGAATTAACCATAGCAGATAATGAGGGAATAATTTTTAATAGCATACCTTGAGGGGGAAGAGAACCTCTGGATGCCAAGGAGAGATGTTGAGGATCCCAAGATGGACTTCCCTAAAATCAAACCATTTCCAAGGGCCCCAATGGCTCAATAGGGGCATCTTCATCAAACGATAACATAGACTCCACTATACTGGTCCCTGGTGCTGAAGAAACCACCCAAGGATCCGTTGGAAAATATGTCTCCATACCCTCCTTATGAGCAACCCTTTTTTTGGAATTATTCACTCGTGAGAATCTAGTCTGGCCTTGAGAAACCAATCGATGGTCCTTAATTATATGTCCATGTTGGTGGAAACAACGACATCGAAACGAAACTCCTTCATAATCCATTTTTTGAACAAATCTCATGGTCCATGAAACAAATTCAACATCCTTCGCTAAGCCCTCCTGAATGTCGATCAACACCAAAATGCATGCCACTGACATTTGGCCCATCAATTCAAAATACATGTCAGCCACCAAGAAAAGACCCAACACATTCCCCAACTCACTAAATCTCTTATTATTCCATAATTCCTAAGGAATGCATGGAAACCGAACCCAAAGTGGTAGTTTTTCCACTTTTTCTTTGTTGACATCAGACAAGGGTGACCATGTTTTGAAAAGAAATAGGGTGGAGTCAATACTCCATACCCCTTCAAGAGCCTTATGTGTTACTTATTTACTATGGAATTTTAGTTTAAACCATCCTTTTGTAAGGGTCAAAACTGTGGGAAGAGGGTCAAAAACCTTGGTTCAAGTCTCCCCAACCCATGCGTGGAGGGTTTTGGTAGAAAATCTATGCCCATTTTCTCTCCAAACTAGGGCTAATTCCACCATATCTACTACCTCTAGCATCAAAATTTCTTCACCCAACACCAAATTGGCAATTCATCCCTTATTCTTTATGAATCTATTCTTTCGGTGCCTCAAACCTTGAATTCGTAAGTCCACCACAGTTACAGTACCAGTGCTAGTGGTACCCCCAACAAACCCTTCACTTATCACTCCAACGAGATTTCCTAAAGCAGTTTCTTGTCCACTAAGAGGCAAAGACGCCAAAAGAGAAGAAATGAAAGCATTTGGGTCCAAGGGAGCACATACACTATTTGGGAGGGGAACTTGAGTGCTAGGAAGGGATTTCAAACCCCCACTAAAAAAAATTCCACAATAATACGATTGCGGGTCCAAAACAAAGACCCCCACCGAATCAAAAACACAAGCACTAACCCTCAGAGGAAGACCCATGACATTAGATCTATGAATTGGCGTTAGAGCCCATGATGTAGACACAACATAAGGTGAGGGTTCCATCGAGTCAGGAAGGAGCTGCGACCAAAAAGGAACTTTAGAAGTCGGCTAGAAGGCACCACTAAGGAGACCACCCACCAACCCTAGATATGCATCAAAACCACTTCTTTCATCTAATCCATGGGAAGACAACAAAAAAGGATTTTCATTTGGGGGGGGGGAAGAGTCTCCAACAAGGCCATCCGATGAGACCCATATGAAACCCTTCTAGATAGGATTGACCTCAACCAAGGAGGTAAACCCATATGAGGTTGCGCCCTTACTTTTATTTGGCCACTTGAAAAGATCCCCATCCTCCAACGGGTCAAACGAAAAATCCATATCTTCCTCATAGATAGTCATACTGCAAAGAATGACTTATAATCTCATAACAACCGACAACAAAGACCATGTTTCGTTGTGAGAGGTAGGGAGCCCCTACAACAGTCTCCAACAATTATCATCCTACATCAAACTAACTAGGGTTTCTACAGCCTTGGTGTCAGACCTTTGTATATATAATAGAGTAAGAACCTATTGTATGTGTGCCAATTGTATTCATAATTTCATATTTGTGACACTTGTATGTATACACGATCCTAGACTTTTGTGTCTCTTCTTCATATCAATAACATCAATCTTAATTATTTGTTTTTAAGAAGAAACCTTATATTGTTATCACAATCCAGTTAAATCTCTTTGTTTGGAAGGCACTAAAAAAAATGACATTCATGCTTTTATTTTCATTGGGAACGAAATGACAATGCATTTCAACTCAAATCAGTAGAGGCTCTTTGTTTGTAAGGAAATATGAAAATGGGCCTTCATACATGTTTTTTTATGGGAAAGAAATGAAAATGAACTCTAAATTGATATAGTTTAGGCTCTTTGTTTGGAAGGAACTAAACAACCTCGGTACGTGTCTTTCCATTGGTTAGAAAAATTCAACTCAATCCAGTCGAGCCTCTAAATGATAGAGTCAAATTTGCAATTTAATAAGAAAATTGACGTGCATGCTCATCTCTCCTTTGGGAAGGAAATGAGAGTGCATTTTAAGTCAATCCAATTGACCCTTAAGGTGTCTTGTGTTGGAAGGCTAGTTTTGTTTTTTATTTTTTCTAATAGAAGTTTGACCTCCGTAATTGCTTTGGTCTAGTCCTTAGTTCCTTCATAAATAACCCATCAACTATTGCTTGAGAGGGACATTACATTTGTAACTATTACCCAACCGAGGATCTATCACTATGACACTATACAGCATACCAAGTCACAACTATCAACAAGATTGTTGACTGTAAAGCCATTGAGTGGACTTGAACCCATGGCCTCTCAAACTCTAATGGATCAGAGATGAGTGAATGACCTACTAAGCTACATGTAGAAGGCTAGTTGAGCCTCTAAAGAATCGTATATTTGTATATTCTTATATTAGGTAGCTTTTGTTTCTGAGTTGAAATTTTCTCAACTCTTTGGTCCATCTTTAGAAATGCAAGTGATTTGAAACTTCATCAACGCTTTAGTCCATCTTTAAAAACACAAGCCTATAAGATAGGGCCAAAAAAGTAATATATATATATAACCCCAAAAAGATGTAAGGTGGTGTTGTTAACGTTGGGCACTACACTCTTACATTATAATTGAAATGTACAATTCAATTGACCGTTGATATCATTTTTAAATTCTTTAATTTGAAATAAATATAATGATGCTTTTGTCCTTTATATTCTCTATCAACTTTGTCATCATCATCCTAATTTCTTATGAAATGTCTTTTAAATATAATATATGGGTATCCCTTCACCAAGGTATCCTAAGTTGAATTAATTTATTAACATATAAATATATTAGATATTAAAATAAATTGAAAAAATATATTGTAATTTATTTGTATAAAGATTATTATATATATGAGATTATTTATTATTGTGCAATCATTATCTATAATAATAATAATCTATTTTTAAGGTCACAGTCAATCCAGACACTAAATTGGTGTATGAGACCCCTTGTTTGTGGGACAAGGGGCCTCCTTCACACATTGATTTGATTGTTAAAGTTCACAAAGGTATAATGTCGAGGTAGTTTGGTGAGATAGTTGGGAAGTAGTGCTTTCACACTCCCCATCGAGGTTCAAATCCCCGATGAAGCATGACCTGTTGTGATAAGGCTAGAAGGATAGACGCCCTCTTCATGGATGTCTTGGTCCTTGCTAAGTCATAAGTTTCCTGCTAGGTGTTGGTTTGTGGGTTTTTGGCACTAGCCTAGGGTTTATAGTGGTAGCCAGTCGGATTTGAACCTGAGCCTCACCCGAGTAATCCTAGCTAGTTATCGATTCCCCTATATATATAAAAAAATATCCACAAAGGTATACATACCCTACCCTCCTCTGGATTTGAACTTGTGACCTCCAAGGAGGAAACACATGTTCTTTTAACTAACTTGTTTTTACTAGATTTTTTTTACTAACTTGGATCCATATTAACTCTAGATTTATCAAGTACCGAGGGGGCCCAAATCCCTTGAGAAACAATTTTTTTTTTAGCCCTACACTTCAAAGGATTTGATCCTTTCGAGAGCTTGAGAGATATGGAGTTAATATGTATCTAGGATAGTATTTATGTTTCTTAAAGTGTGTGTGTGTGTGTGTGTGTGTTTTAGTTGTGAACAAAATTTATATTGATTTTGTGTGAATGTACATCACACCTACTAGATATCAATTTCATGAGTCAACTTCTTTCTCGGGATGGGTTGACAATGTAAAATAAGTGATCCACAAATCCATATCCACTATCAAGATCTATGGGGACATAGGTACAAAATACACTACACTCAAATCTATGAACACTTCATAGCCCCTCCCTGTCAATTTAATTTTTATGTGCCAACAAAATGTATGTTAGAAAAATAAATGCAAGCTATCGAAGAGGTGGGTGACTGGTATGTCATGAGAAAAGGAACATATATCTGAGTTGTTATATATTTTAATGATCCTTATTTACTTTAAACTTCGTAGATTTATCCCACAAAGTTGGCACTCTAGGAGATAGCATACTAGACCTTTGTACATGGAATTGGTGTAGCTCTAGCTCGTGAAAATAAAGATTTGTGTCCTCCACTACCTTTTTATGTGGGATCTTATCACTTAAAAAGAATTAAAGAAGAAGTAGAGGAAGAATAAACTCTATCCACCTTCCATTTTCGGGATGAAAGATTCATGTGACATGACCCTCTAGATGTTGTTATCCAACACTACAGGGCTTGAAAATATAGATGGTTATACCAAAACAAAGTATGGCAGGAGGAGCTATGCAAGAGAGTTGTGCAATTAGATGAAGTAATTTTTAGGATGGGTAGTGGCTCCATAACAAGGAAAGAAAAATTAGAAAGGGAGTGAATAGAGAGATAAAGATTGGAAAAGGAAATAACAACAGAGAAAGAAAGGCCCGAGAAATAAGTTGAAGCATTGAGGCTTGTTGGTGCAATTATATGCATAATATATTACCAAACATAAATTATCAATCAAGATTCGTAATCAACTGAGTTTTTACACTATACGTGCCAACAACATGTGGTTTATCTATGTCTAATGAGTATATCTCAATCAAGAAACAATTAATAACATAACACTATGTTTTGGAATATCTAAATGCTTCACATAACTTCAAACCTAGAAGATAAAACTTATAACAAAACTCTCAAACAAGCACTCAATTGAAAGAGTTCTTACTTAGATTACAAGTATGTTCATTAGAGTCTCATGAAATGAAGAGATGAACTTAGATCTTGCTTCTTGTAGCATTTGAAACAGTAATCAACAATCCACTTTATTCACTCTTAGAAAGAAATCAATCATAACTCTATCCATTCCAATTGAAACTTCTTTAATACAGGACAAAACCAATATAATTGAGAGACTTCATTCTATGAAGCATGAAGATGAGAGATGAAGTCTTATGGTTCCTGTACCTACTAAGAGAAACACAATGATAAATTCAAAACAAGAACAATTGCTTATTTTAACAATCCCAAACATCTATCCAACTTTGGTTAACTAAATATCAATCTACAGAAATGAAAATGGAATTATCTACTCTTCTCAATGTATAACCATTCACTCACACTGATTCAAAATCAAATAAATATGTATTGTACTTGAAATGCATTTAAAATCATTTACAACACACAACAATTAAGTGTTCACACTCACACAATTGACTTACAACACACAAAGACATGTACATGGAGTTTTACCTTGGTTGGGCCGGTGGGCCCTTGCCGAACCAACAAGGTACCTCTAAATAAATATCAAACTAATGCACTTTACTCATTCCCATGAATTACACAAAATATCATCTTTATTCCTTCAATTGATTGATTGAATCAGTAGTTCAACATTTCATTCAGCATAACAATGTGTATCATTCTCCCCTACTTACTACTTCTTCATTAATATTTATACAAGAAAATTCAATGGGTATGGATTAGAACAAATCCCCCAACTCGGATTTCGTTTAAACTGTTTATGCACAAAATCTGGGTTTTTCACCATATATTACAAATTCGGGTTAAAGATCCTTCAATATCTCTCTATTCATTGTGAATTTTGAGAAACGATTTATGGGTTTTGTAGTGGGGTAGATTTTATAAAAAACCCATTTGATTATTTTGTAATATATGCTTCCATATGCATGTAAACCAAGGCGCAATATGGAAGTTTAGAAATATTTGATGATTTTAGGCTGAATCATTCCCCCTGAGATGAAGGTCCACACGTGTGATATATGGTAATTATTCCTATTATGTCCACATTAAAACATCGCTCTGGACAAAACCCATGTCTCCAAATTTTGAGATTCATCTTTATCTGCGTGGAAATCGAGGTGAAAATCTAGTACCAGAATCTTGTAGGATGCTGGTATCGGAATCCTGTAGGCAGGGGTTTAGTATCGGACTACCACAGTCATAATATGGGTAATGGACCAGCGTGATGGTAGTACCGGATGGAGATGGTATCGGAAGAGGTGCAAAGATGGTACCAGAAGAGGCATAGAGATGGTACCATATGAAGCTGGTACTGGAAGAGGCGGAGCACCAGATCAATGGAGTACCAGATCAGGTGGAGTACCGGATCGATGGGTTGTTTCAGTACTATACTAGTGGTAGTACCGGATGGAGCTGCTTAATTAATTTTTAGGGACCTAATCCCTTACGTAGGTAGAACAATGCATTTCGATGTAATAAAGGTCAATATTAATAAGGCCTTGCAATAAGGTAGAATAAGTCGGATGTAAGAATACCTAATAGAAGCTTCTACTTCTAGAAGGATATTCCTCTAGATGGTTCTCTTGATAGACATATTTAGTATAAATAGGAGTCGAGGGTATGAGAACCCTAGCTTGGATATTATTGTAATAGAGCTCGGCTCGACTGGAGGTTTCCCCCTCGAAGAGGAAAGTGAACATTGCTCTCAGTAATCAAAGTGCTCTTTCTGGTGTTATTCTGTTATCATTTTAGTATTATTGTGGTGTTATTCTGGTTATATTGTTGTTCATTTGCCATTTCTAGCATTTATTTTTGTTCTGCATACTTTTAATATCTAGAATATTACAAGTGGTATCAGAGCACTTTCCTTGGTAGAAAATTGTGGGTTAAATTTTTTCAAGGTAGAGACGTATTCTGATGTCTTTAAGCCACAGAGATTTTTTGTTACGTGCATAAACCCACGGTTGAGGGATTCATACACGTAAAAAATACAAGTGGTTCTTAAGCGCACATTTGTTGGCCACCCTTGTAACCCCTGTTGGTACCCCTTCGAGTGGTAGTGCATCAGAAAACACATGTGTACGGATCAACCTAGATTTCCTAAATCCCTCTTTAGATAAATCGATCAGTTTCTTGACTATTATAGTGCCACCGAGAACAACACTCAGGAAGATACTCTCTAGTACCTGGGTAGTTGGGTAGTATGGCTAAGGGCACAATCTAGCCTCCTTACTTAGTGCCTTGAGATATTGGGCTGAGTACTACTATTAGACCCCGCATGTATATCAGAGAGCTATAGCACAGGGAAAACCCTTGTCTGTAGAACCCTTGAATACCTAACCCTTGGGGATGGAAACAAAAAATAAAACAAACAAGATCTATTGTCGTACAACTGTGCTCGAGTTTCCAAATCACTACACATTTCTTCCTGGTTAACCATTTGGGCATTTCATCACTGCAACATTCTTCAGACCGGAGTATAACTCCGCAAGTGTTAAAAAAAAAAAAAATCTAGAAATTTTTGCACCATTATTTGAGACCTATTCCATTGGATTTATCTCTTCACCCTTATCACATTCATACCTATAATTTTTAGCAAAAAAATTTATTCCACCCACCCCCTTTTGGTTCCCTTACCATCATGGCCCATACCCATAGCCAAGACTTGGAAGCTCTCTTCAATACCTTGCAATCTAATTTCACAGAGACCCAACAAGAAGTGAAACAACTCAGTGCCAATATTACCACACTCAATACATACATGCAGTCGTCCATGACCGCCTCGATCGAGGAATTCAAACAAGACATGACTACCCAGCTTGAATCTGTCGTTTCGATGATCTACACCAAGCTACATATCCCTACAGATACCCCTTTATCTGACCAACCTTTGCATACCGACATTGAAACTTCCTCTCATTCCCATAATTTTCAGCCCCATCACTTTCAGCGTGACCTACGCCTTCCACAGGTGGATGTGACCAAATTTTATGGCTTAGATCCCACTAGTTGGGTAACTCAAATGGAACATTATTTCTCTTTGTATGACATTACAGATGACTTGGCCAAACTTTGGTATGGTGTTCTCCATCTAGATCAAGAACGTTGGCAATGGTGGCAATGGAGAAAAACTTCCTGTCAAGGGTATATTGCTTGGACACACTTTGTGGCATAGATTTATGAATGCTTTGACACCAACACCAACCATTTAGGTTGTTTTACAAAATTGAAACAATGTGGCACAGTGGAAGACTTTATAGTTTCTTTTGAGTGACTGGATTTTCATACAGAGGGCATGTCTGATGCTTTTTTCCGAGAATGTTTTATCAATGGCCTCAAGGATGAGATTCGTGCCCATGTCCTCATGGCTCGGCCTCAGAGTTGGGTGGAGGATACTAAATGAGCTAAGGAAGCACAATAGCTTGTCTCTTCTCAAAACCGAAAACCCTCCTTTATTCCTCGCACTGAACCAGTAAATCCCACTCCTCCCTCCACTCCATTAAAGATCCAAAAATTGACTAGGGTCGAAATGGCTGAATGCCAACTCAAAGGCCTTTGTTATAATTGTGATGACAAATATTTTCTGGGCCACAAGTGTAAGGAACAAAATATTTTTATGGNCCCTCAAACCCTCCCGAAGTAGAACCGGTCATTTCCCTAAATTCTCTCACTGGCTTCTCTGCTCCCCAAACCCTCAAGCTAATTGGTTACATCAAGCATAGGAAGGTCATCATTTTGGTTGATAGTGGCAACACCCATAATTTTATTCATCGCTGCATTGCCCAAGAAACTCATTGTTATATCCATGCAGTCAATAATTTCCAAATCATGATTGCCAATGGTGGCTCCATCAAATGTGGAGGGTGTTGTGAAAATGTGCATCTCCAAATTGGTGACTACCACCTAAAATCTCATATGTTTGCTATCGACATAGGCAGTTGTGACATTGTGTTGGGTGCAGTCTAGCTAAGGACTTTGGGTCCCATTCTCATGGACTTCTTGGAATTAACCATGCAATTCAACCAGGAGGGAAAAAAATATAAGGTCCAAGGAATCATCATCAGTTCACCTAAGGTCATTAGTTCCCATCGCATGGAAAAGATGCTCGAAAATGGTCATTTCTGGCGTTATTGCCCAAATCCATGCCATACATGCAATTGAGACACCCTCTGTGCTGCAAGACCTCCAATCCATCCTCTCTAAACATCAAGTGGTCTTTACCACTCCCAGGGACTCCCGCCTCCCCGTGGTGTTCATGATCATTCCACTCCCCTTATACCAGGAATCCTCCCTCCCAATATACGTCCTTATCGTCACCCCTTTTCCCAAAAAAATGAAATTGAGAAAATGGTCCAAGAACTACTTAATGCAGGTGTTATCCGCCCTAGTACAAGCCCCTACTCTTCTCTTGTGGTCATGGTCCTGAATACAGAAGGTTCTTGGCGCATGTGTCCTGACTTCTGCGCTCTCAACAAACTCACCATTAAAGACAAATTTCCCATTCATGTCATTGATGACCTCTTGGATTAATTGAGTGGTGCCCATCTCTTTACTAAACTTGATCTTCATTCTGGCTACCACCATATCTTTATGAAAGAGGCAGACATTCCTAAGACGACCTTTAGAACTCATGAGGGCCACTATGAGTTTTTAGTCATGCCCTTTGGCTTGTGTAATGCCCCCTCCACCTTCCAAAGACTCATGAATAATGTTTTTCGCCCCTTTCTCCGTCATTTTGTCTTAGTTTTCTTTGATGATATCCTCATGTATAGAAAAACCTGGACAGACCACCTTGCTCATGTGGACTGAGTTCTCCATCTACTCTCTCAACACCAACTTTTCCTGAAACAGTCTAAATGTGCTTTTGGCACCTTAGAAGTCGAGTACTTGGGTCATCTTGTTGGAAAGAATGGCGTCAGGGTGGATCCTAAAAATATTGAAGCTATGCAATATTGGCCTCACCCAAAGACTCTCAAAAGCTTGCGAGGATTTCTAGGCTTAACAGGTTATTATCGCAATTTTGTTAAGAATTATGGAAAGATTGTGGCACCTCTCAAGACACTCCTTAAAAAGAATTCTTTCACTTGGACCCAAGCAGCTTCTCAAGATTTTCAAACCTTGAAGATGGCCATGTGCACCACTCCATTCCTGGCCCTTCCTAATTTCACAAAGACCTTTGTCCTGGAATGTGATGCTTCAGGGAAAGGTATTGGCGTTGTCCTTATGAAAGAGGGTCGGCCTTTCGCCTTTACCAGCAAACAATTATCTTAACGAAATTTGGGCAAATCAATATATGAAAAGTAAATGTTGGCTATTCTATATGTCGTTGATTTGTTGTGCCCTTATCTATTGGGGCAGCACTTCCAAATTAAGACAGATCATCAAAGCCTCAAGTATTTTATGGAACAATGCATTTCCTCTAAAAAATGGGTGACTAAGCTATTTGGATATGATTATGAGATCATTTACAAGAAAGGCAAAGAAAATGTGGTTGTCGATGCACTTTCCCAAAAATATGAAGATGAAGGCTCCCTTTTTTCTCTCTTGTTCATTGTACTAGATTGGCTCCAAGTCATTCGCCAGGAATGGCTACATGATCCCAAAAGTTTGCATCTGATACAACAATTGCAGTCCAATTCTCCAGTTTCCCCAGGGTACTCATGGCTCCATGATGAGCTTCGATACAAAGTTCGTTTGTATTTAAGTAAACAGTCAAAACTTAAATCCAATGTGCTTTATGAGCTTCATGCTACACCCACAACTCGGCACTCCAAGTTTACCAAAACCTATGATAGGGTCAAATGTTCTTTTTTCTGTGATGGTATGAAACAAGATGTTTGTAATTTTGTGGTTGAACGTGATGTGTGTCAACATAACAAGAGAGAAACAATCAAATCTCCTGGCACACTGCAACCGCTTCCGATTCCATCTTCTATTTGGAGGGATATCCCTATGGATTTTATTACAAGCTTACCTAAATCAAGAAATAAATCAGTCATCATGGTGGTAGTTGATCGCCTTTCCAATTTTTCTCATTTATGTGCTCTTCAACACCCATTTACAACATCCACAGTGGCTCAAATTTTCATGGATTAGGTCTTCAAGCTTCATGGCATGCCGCATTCTATTGTTTCTGATCACGACCCAACTTTCACCAACAATTTTTGGCAAGAACTATTCAAGCTACAAGGCACCCAATTGCATCTCAACACAACTTATCATCCCTAGATGGATGGTCAAACTGAGGTTGTCAACAAGTGTTTAGAAACATATTTGAGGTGTTTTGCATCGGAAAAGAAAAATCAGTGGGCTCAATGGTTACCCCGAACTGAATGGTGGTACAACACTTCATACCATACAACTACCAGCATGAATCCTTTTGAAGCAGTCTATGGACAAAATCCACCTTCAATTCTCTTATATTTACCAGGTGTCTCGAAGGTCCAGGTGGTTGAACAAACGCTTACAACTCGAGAGGCTATTCTTCGTACCCTCAAAGAGAATTTGTTCATGGCTTAGAATTGCATGAGGCAACAAGTGGATCAAAGTTGCTCTGAATGTCAATTTGCAGAAGGGGATCAGGTGTTTCTTCGACTGCAACCTTACAAGAAAAATTCCCTCAAGGCCGACCATTTTTAGAAGCCGACGCCCAAATTTTATGGTCCTTATACAGTTCTCAAGCAGGTGATTTTGTGGCACAGGTAGCCTATCAGTTATCTTTGCCCAATCATTCTAAGCTACATCTTGTTTTTTATGTTTCATGCTTGAAGAAGGTGATTGGAGCTAAGTGCCAAACTCAAACCAACCTTCCCAAGTTGGACGAAGAAGGATCCATTTGTCTACAACCACAAGAAGTTTTGGACCAGCGTGAGCATCGCCTATGTCAGTGAACCATCAATGAAGTGTTAGTCCAGTGTAAAGATACAACTCCAGCATATGCCACTTGGGAACTAGCTACTATTCTACAACAATTTCCACATCTCAAGCCTTCAGGACAAGGTTGTTTTTAAGGGGGAGGACATGTCAGGGACCTAACCCCTTACGTAGGTAGAAAAAATTATTCCAATGTAATAAAGGTCAATATTAATAAGGCCTTGAAATAAGGTAGAATAATTCAGATGTAATAAGACCTAATAGAAGCTTCTGCTTCTAGAAGGATCTTCCTCTAGATGGCTCTCTTGATAGACATATTTAGTATAAATGGGAGTCCAAGGTATGAGAACCCTAGCTTGGATATTATTGTAATAGAGCTATGCTCAACTGGAGGTTTCCCCCTCGAAGAGGCAAGTGAACATTGCTCTAAGTAATCA
The DNA here is from genome assembly GCA_032191745.1 of Picea mariana. Taxonomy (NCBI): domain Eukaryota; kingdom Viridiplantae; phylum Streptophyta; class Pinopsida; order Pinales; family Pinaceae; genus Picea; species Picea mariana. Next base: position 39,890 of record JASDQU011177476.1, read on the forward strand.
AAGTGCTCTTTCTGGTGTTATTATGTTATCATTTCAATATTATTGTGGTGTTATTCTGGTTATATTGTTGTTCATCTGCCATTTCTAGCATTTATTTATGTTCTGCATACTTTTTGTATCCGGAATATTACATTAATAGTCAAAATAATTAGGAGCATAATAATCATTAATTATTCAATTTTAACCATTAATAAACCACATACAACATGACTGAATGAATATTACCTCATGTACAAAACAATTGTTGAATGACATGTTTTTTGAGGAAAATAGGCAAAGAGTGCATATGTATGAGGCAAAATTAGTTAGGATATGTGACAAGATAAGGCAATTGGAGGTGACAAAAAGGAGGCTCAACAAGGCTTTAGCAAGTAGAGGAGGAGAGAAAAAGGCAAGTATAGGAGGAGAGATTGAGAAAAGAAGAATAATATAAGAAAATGGAGGAATATGTGAGACGCACAAATCCTATGGACATTGGTCCTTCTAACACCTCTTCTTGCACACCAAGGAATGTGATGATTGGAGGCCACTTCCTATTAGGAGAACTTGGATTGGGTGCATTTACACCTTCAAAATTAAACAAGGTAGCAATTTTAGATTCATTTGTTTTTGAAAAGGAGAGAGGAAAGATGGTAAAGCAATTGCACAAGAAGATGAATCTATTGGGAGTCCTAGAACTCACAGTGATGACTGAAACCCCTCTCATGGAAGACAATAGGAGAAACCCCATTGCCATAACATCAACATGGGTTGCATTCTAACAGGCCTAGGAATTAAATGTTAGAAACATGTCCAAAGAAATCGAAGAATATAAGTTGAGGATCCAAGCACTGGAACATAATGTGTCTCTCTACAAAGGTGGCGTGGCTGATCTTGCATAATTTAAAGCATGTGCCTTTGATCTATAGGATGAACTCAACATGACCCAAAATAAAATGTACAGGAGCCTGAAGGAGTTCCAATACAAGTCCATGCAATTTTTTACATTTTTGGACAAATTCAAGGATACAAAAGTGTTTCTTTATGGAGTCTAATTCGACATGAAAACTATAAAGAAATGGAATGTATATGAAAAGAATACACCTAAATATTTTCCAAGCATGACTAAAAAAATGCAATCAATTAAACCATGCATCCTTAACAAGTTTCCAAAATAGCTAGCACAACACTAGAAAAAGACATTACCACCCCATTTAGCAGCTGCAAACAACTATACTTGATTGTCAAGAAAGTTGTGGAATGTTGCCATCTACCATCGCTAGGGGATATGGGTGCACCCAAACACATAGAATAAGTTGTAAAATATTTGGAGGACAACATCAATAACAAAGGAAGTGTGATTAGGATAATTCCCAAAATCACCAAGGAAATACTAAAAGAACATATTGTTTCCCCCTCCAAAAAAATGCATCTGATCAATTCCATTTTTAGCATGTTGAAGAGAGAAATGGACCCCATTTCTAAATAATTAGTATCATATGAAATATGTATTGAGTAGTTAATTTATGTAGGTCCTAGGCATATCTTCCCAACATGAAGTTTGAGTGACCTGCATTCAAGATAAAGAGCAAGGTTGATTATAGTCATTTGTAAATAGTATACAATTTCATGTAGTTTCTAGGAAAAGGACAAAAGTGGG
>JASDQU011177477.1:8418-21098 GCA_032191745.1 Picea mariana
AAGGGATAAGGCTTATCTTTTATTCAAAGTAAGCAAAGGCAAATTAATGGAATTTGATAAATTTTAAATAAATGAATCATGACTATGTGAATTCTTAAAACCATGACAACTTTAAATTCCAACCTCTAAAATTATGAAAAAAATATAGTCAAGGCTAATAGCTTTTATAGTCAAGTCTAATAGCTTATATAGTCAAGGCTAATAACGTCGTCTGTATATGTGTCGTCTGTATATGCATCGTCCGTATATGCACCTTCTGTATATGCACGATTCCATATATATGTGGACGATGCATATACGGAAGTTGGCCACTTCCATAATGGCGTCTTTCGTATATGCGTGCTTCCGTATATGCGCATATGCGTCGTCCGTATATGAGTCCTCCGTATATGCACTTCCGTAAATGCACCCTCCGTATATGTGTCATTCATATATGGGTCATCCGTATATTCGCTTCCGTAAATGCACCTTCCGTATATGCGTCATCTGTATATGCGCGTATACGGATGACGCATATAAATGCGTGTATAAATGTATGCAAATGACAACTTCCTTAAATCCTCATATATGAAAGCACACGACAAATTACATAATGGCATCGTTCATATATGGGCGCTTCCGTAAATGCACATTCTGTATATGTGTCGTTCATATATGGGTCGTCTGTATATGCGCTTCCATAAATGCACCTTCCGTATATGCATCGTCCATATATCCAGCCTACTGCAGAGTCATTAAGACTCTGTCAGTGCATGGATATACTCACGTGTATTATGGTAACAATGGCATATGCATCAGCATATATCCATTGTACGCCATCCTGCCATGGAATCACATCAATGCATGGATATGGGATGGTCCTGGCATGTTAGACATGCATATTCCCATCGCACCCACGATATCCTCCACGTCAGCGCCTGGATCCAACAACCCTTGGCCCCCTGCGTCGTTTTTGTTTTCCGATTGCTTCTTAATGGATGCATGTAAGTCTTGAATGATGGATGCATGGTTTTTTAGGTGATCCGGGATCTCCCGTCTTTCTGTACTCTAATAGATTGGGTAGATTTCGTGGGAGGTCGAGGTGCGGCGAGCAATATTCAGCATACCTACCGGTTTTAATTATCCATCTACCCACGCTCTGGTTCACAACATATCCAGAACAGATTTCATTCAGCTGGGTTTTCTTCCGTCTTCCAAAAAGGTTGTTCTAGATTGGGCGCGATCCTTCTTTGTTGGTTTGCTGACCGAGATCTTCTTAGGCGCGGGGAATCTTCCAAGCTCATCCAGATAGAGGTAAATTTTAACGTCTGTGCTTGCATCTTTATTCCCATGATTTTGTTTCATTCTTTTCAAAGGCTATGAGAGCAAGTTGATTCCATCATTCTCATCCCTGTGTCTCGTAATTCTGTTTCATATTATACAAGGGTTGAAATAGAAAATGGTGATTTCATTGCTCTCAATTCCATAAGCAATTTCAAGTTTCTAATCTCTGTCACAATGTAGTTTCGAGTTTCAAAACACAGGACAGGCAAACATGAAATAATGATAGCAACCTGCACCTTAGCGGACGGTCGCCCCACCAGGACATTCACAAACCTCGGCCCGAAGAGCTTCAATACTTCCCTGGCCCCGTAACGGGACCTTCTGTCACCCACAGGACACTCGGTTGATCTCCCGGCAGCTATCTTGGGAAATTGGGTCTCGCGGGATTGTGAGCCCTGCATGCACGTTCTCGTGCACTTCCAAACGCCGAACCCCGAATGCCGATGGTCAAATTCAACAACTCGGGATACCGCCCCGCGCAATGTCAGCGCTTTGCAAATTCAAAACCCCGAGTACTGAAATGCCGATCCCCGATGTGAGGCCACCTGTCCTCCACTCACTCCCGGGGCCCCACGATGCCACATCACCTCGGGACTTCACGGATCGTGGATCCACGATGCCAAATTTCTCTGCTACTGGAAACCCCGAAGGCCGAAACCCCGATGCTCCAGATTTGTGCCACCCGTCTCTCCGATGATCAACGGCTCTCACTTAAATCGGGGAATCACGACTCGCGATTTCGACGTGCATACGACTTCTGCACTCGCCAACCCTGATATGTCGATATGAAACAACAAAGGGTTCTTCTTGCGCTTGAGGGTTAACCCCCTTGCTCCTTCTCCCAGATCCAACGATCCACGGGACTTCGCAATTCTTTCCGACAAATTCAAGTCATCAATTCTCTTCCTCTTGAAGAGTTCTATGCTTCACCACCTTTGTCCTGTGCAACTGAAGCAAAGGTACTATCCCTCCTGAGCTGAATTCTCTCCGACTCTTCAGAGACTTCTCGAACACGCTCCCTGTGATCGATCTTCAACCACTTCCAACAGTGATGAAGTCTTCCGAGTCCTGTGCACTCACGCTCACAATAGCCTCGACCTTTCCCTTCTCAGACTTGCTACTGAGACTCCAATCTGACCTGCACTCACCTGCACGGATCGAATAACCCCAACACGACTTTGAGAAAAAGAGAACCCAAAAGTTCAACTGCTTAGCCTCCTCGACGCACTCTATGCAGAGGAATTCGACTGCACTCTATGCAGGAATCTCCTGGCTTAAACAGAGAAGCAATTGGAACTCTATCTCCTCATTCTCTCAGGTTTCGAACCTGATACGCAATCACATATGAAACATATAGAAGATAAGCATAAAAGGAAGCAAACATGCAAAGGCACAATATCAACAACACACAGAGATCAAACACATCCATGGAATTGAATCAAAGTTCTTCCTTTTAATTCAATATCTGTACATGGAGGTTCTTCACAAATCCTTTGTTTTTCTCTCTCTTGCCAATGCTGAATAAATTATACAATGATACAAGGAGGGTGCCTATATTCCGTTTTCCCTCTCGAAAGTAAAACTGTCTAATCTACAGTTAATTCCTATCTACCAACATTAAACTATTAAATGCCTTCCTATCTATAATATATTACAAGTGTGCCCGGCTTTGAATGCCTTCATTTAAATGGCGGCGCAACAAATCTTCAAAGTGATTCAAAAAATGTATGTGCTAGCGTTGTCCAGCTGTTCTTCTCTTTCCACGCGCTGGTTCGCTTGATGAAGTCGTAGATGCTCCTGCATCAAAGAAGCACAATGTCAATTATTAGTTAAAGAACAAAGTACATAGCTATGCTCAAATTTAAAATAGGATTGACAAACAAGTTTAAGCATGAGCTAATTTGGCGGATCACCTCATTTCTACAGTTTTTTAAATCAGTTTTTTAAATACAAATCTCTAAACCCATTGTTTTCAACAAATTTACGTAAATGGCGATTTCTAATTCATTTTATTTGTGAATTACGGATATTTTATTTGTGGAGCATTTTTTACTTGATAAAGAGTTGTTAATTGACAGAGTTGGGAAGGAAATAGAATCGACCTTGTATCGCCCCATTGCAACAGACCTTTCGAGGTATTGATAGGAACTAGCTCTTAAGGAAAGTGTGGGTTGGAGCTACGTATATAGTGTTATTATGAGGATTGGTAGATTTCCCAGTGCCTCGTTCAATGCTTCGTTAGGAGGCCTTGCAACAGTCAGCATGCTCCATGGAAAATTGATAGATGTTTTTAAAATTGATAGTTTTTAAATTTCAAGTTAAGAGATATATATTTATCCAAAATCTTGAAAATTTTATAAAAGCTGAATTTTTTTAAGATTAAATAACTTTATAATATACATAGAAATAAATAACTAAAAAAAAAACATTGATCTTCCAATTTTATATTATGCTAAAAAAATTAATAATAATCAAATTTTCTAATATCAAATGTAATTTTCTAAAAGTTATATATATATATATATATATATATATATATACTCCTCACAAAAATTCCTTAAAAAAATTTAAAAGTGTTAAAATTACAATAAATATATATTATAAATAAATAATTTCATAAAATCTAAGTCATTATTGTTTATTTTATTTCTTTTTAGAAATTTCAAAGTATTTAAAATTTAATGTCAAAATTAAACATCTTTGTAAATAAGAAGTATTAAAAATTACAATAAAAATCTTCATACATAATGTTAAAATTAAACATTTTTATAAATAAGAAAGGATTTGTTCCAAAATATTCAAATGATGATTGAAAATATATTGCTAATAAAATAGTTAGAATTTGAAAATTAAATTGAATATTTTATTTTATTTTTTAATATTGTTAATAAAAATATTTTCAAATAATTTAAATCATATATTTATATGAATAAAATTTACATAATTTTTTTTATTGATAAAATTATATTAATATTAACATAAATATTATATTAAATTAATTTATATTAATGCTATATTATAAAGTAAAAAATAAATATTATTATTTTTTTTAATAATATTATTATTTATTTTTTAAACATAATTGATATATTAATTAACTATTAAAACTAAAACGATGGATGTGTTCTTTATGTAACAATAATACTATTTTTATGGTTTTTTTTTAACTCATGGATGGATGATTATCTATATTTTATTTTAGCTTTTAATAATTTATTATTTTAATAATATAAAAATATTTTTTGATAAATTATTAATGAATCGAAGTCTATTTGCTTCGAGATATATTATTTAAAAAATAATAGTTTAATATGGTACTTCAGTTTATATGTAATTTTATTCATAAATTATTAAAAAAATATAAATAATTCCCATATAACCTTCGTTTGAATTATTCCCACTACTCAAAACTTCTATGAGGCACCGGTATGTATAAAAGTCAAAGCACAACACCTAGAAATCACACCACTTACAATGTAATTTGAGGTCTGTCAAACTTGCCTCTTAATCTGGATTAGGAAAACCAAGGTTATTAAGTTATCTGTGCCCTTTTTCAATCAAATTGTCAGATTAGACATAATTATATTCAAATGCATTCTCTCTATGGAAATAAATAAGGAATCTCTCAAGAGTCTCGCCAAATCTTAACACCTGCTAGAAAACCTTCAACATCATTTATCGACTATTAATCTTGAAATCTTTAAGATTTCAAGATCTTTGTCACTAATTCACACTGTAAGTTCAAAAGCAAGCATTCATCACTCGTGACATAACCATTGTATTTTATTTAGGCTGGAAAAAAAAATCGAGAATAACATAAAAAAACAATGATAAGGCTCGAATGACTAATTTATGAGATGATGTGGTGATTGTTTTTAACTTTGAATCTTGGTATTAACATGAAAATCATTATAAGGCATAGTGGAGAAATCACAAACTATGTTGAATGTATAAATCTCTTTATTAGCACACATAAGCGTAGATCTAATTTATAGAATAGATAAGCATATGGAATAGTTGCTTCTTATTTAAAGGTGTTTTTATAGTCATTCTAACATCGTTGTTGTTTAAATATTCATTTATAGGGAATTGAGAAAATGGCGGAAAATAGACATGAATGGGATGTAGTTATCAAAGGCATGAAACAAGTATTTTATTGTTTGGTTGGTGATTGTGTCAATATGACCAGATCAAAACTATCCGACCTTAATCACCATTGTGCGATCAAACACAATCTCCCTCCAATTCCCCCATGCCCAAGAGGTCGAGTAAGACATGAAAATGTTAAACGTGCAATGAAATCACCAAGTAAGGTTAAAAGACAGAATGAAAAAATTCAATATGATGTAGATGCAAGGTTGTGTCATGCACGAAAGCAGGCATATAAAAGATTTGTCAATGAAGAAATTATTTCCGTTGTAAGTATTTATTGACATCTGTAATTGTGTCTTTTTTTTAATATTATAAATTAATTATTATTGACTAGATTCATTGAAACTCATTTTCGCAGTCAGTTACTACGTTTGATCAGCTCAATGATGATTCAAAGAAAACAATTCATCAAAAAATGAATTGTTGGGATCAAAGTTTACCTCGTAGACGTATGGACACAGCTAAACGCATAGATATTGCTTTACAACAAAAAGAAAGAACGTGGCCTTCTTCAGATGTAGGGGAAGAAGAGTTGGATGAGCATACCCATATATTAAACTTTGGGGAAACTAGTAATAACAATGAGTACACAGTTGAGTCAATTTTTTTGCATGCATTGTTTTCAAGACATTTGAACATTAGATGGTATTTATTTTTATGACCAATTGTATACTGATTCTCCATTGTTATTGATATGCCTAGATTGATCAACAAAATTCCCCAGAGAGATCACTGCATACTTTTGTTGCTGAATATAGTTCAACTAACTTGGATATCCAACGAGCATCGAGTTGTTCACCTAGATTTCAAGGGATTTTCAGGAAAGTAAGTTTTGCTTCAATACAACCTATTTCATAAAAACACTAAAATCAATATTCTATTTTTTTTTCTTTTGTGATTTGTGATTGATTATATAGATTAATTTTTTTTTAATCTATACATTAATGTGCATTTATGGCGCAAGTGTTTTTTTCGGAACCGTTACAATCATTACAAACCCCAAAAGATGGTCAAAATATTGAAAAGAATGTAAATGAAACAAACCAAATGCTACAACTATCTTTACATTCAATGTGGCAATGCAAAGTAAGTTTTCATGTATTTATATTTTTATATAATCATTAACAAAATTTTACATTTAATTATGTTTTAGTTGCATAATTATATCTTCTTTTAATTTTATGTTTAGAATAAAACATATACATCTCCAAAATCCCCTTTGCACACAAATGATGGTGGGAATGCAACACCTTTTTTGGAAATCCACCATAAACCACATTATCTTCAACCAGTACAACATTCACCTCCACTTGAAGAAAAAATAGGAGAGGTAAGTTCTATACCCTGTACTCATGTTTTTATTATAGAAATATCAATTTGGATATTTATTAATAGTGTTGTAACTTTTACAGGAGGCAAAAAATGTGAATGATTATGCTATGGTTAAAAGGACAAGAATCACACCAAAGGACTTGAAAGCACGTGGGTTCAAGTCTCGCAAGCAATACATAGAGCATATATGTTCAACTAGTATTGCTCTCACAAAACCCACTAGGTTGGCTTCTTTGAAGTCTAAACATTGCACTAAGTTTAAGTAACTTGGGCTACAAATTTAGAGATTTGATAAGTCTTGTTGTATAAATAGGTGCTACATACAAAGAATGAACATATTTAAGCCTACAAGAAATGGATTTTTATATACTTTCAATAAATGAACTTTCTAGTACTTTGTTTTATGTTTTTAATCTCAATTTTTTTTTGGCTCTTAAAGCACACACAAAAAATTGGTTTTATGGAAGTTAGTTTTATTTAAATATACAAAGTTTTGCAGTCTAGTCTCTTCAATATAGAGATGAATTTCATTTTGTATACATTTTATATTCCCTACTTTATATATTCTAATTTCTACAAGAAATTAATATATCTTTGTTACTAATTGTGCAATATTATAATATAAAGAACTTATATTATAAATATACAAGTTTAAACATTAATGTTTCAAGATTATGGAAAAATCAATGAATAGAAACATAGCCTTTTATTTGTGCATGTAATCCAATTTTAATTAATTTTTTTATAAAACATAATATAATAAAACAAATATTTCACAATGGAAAAAAAGTTGGAGGATTATCTAAAGATTAAAACATTTTGTTTTTGTATGGATTGCTAAAGAACATAAAATTTAATATTTCTTCCAAACATATAAAGAGAAAATCAACAAAATTTTAGAAAATTATAAAGGACCACAACAAAACCATGGTAAAGAAATAATGAATGCATTCAAACCATAAACTTAACTTATAATCAATACCAATTATCCCAAAGGCATAAGGCTTATCAAAACCTCTAATATTATGATAAAAAAGTAGTGAAGGATAATAGTTTTTATATTTCAAAAGATATTGATAAATATTTATAAATAATAATAATATAGTCAAACACACAAGCAAAGGGATAAGGCTTATATTTTATTCAAAGTAAGCAAAGGCAAATTAATGGAATTTGATAAATTTTCAATAAATGAATCATGACTATGTGAATTCTTAAAACCATGGAAACTTTAAATTCCAACCTCTAAAATTATGAAAAAAATATAGTCAAGGCTAATAGCTTTTACAGTCAAGGCTAATAGATTATATAGTCAAGGCTAATAGCGTCGTCTGTATATGTGTCATCTGTATATGCTTCGTCCGTATATGCAGCTTCCGTATATGCGCGGTTCCATATATATGTTGACGATGCATATACGGAAGGTTGCCACTTCCATAATGGCGTCTTCAGTATATGCGCGCTTCCTTATATGTGCATATGCGTCGTCCGTATATGGGTCGTCCGTATATGCACTTCCGTAAATGCACCTTCTGTATATGTGTCATTCATATATGGGTCGTCCGTATATGCACTTCCATAAATGCACCTTCCCTATATGCGTCGTCCGTATATGCGCGTATACGGATGACGCATATAAATGCGCGTATAAATGTATGCAAACAACAACTTCCTTAAATCCTCATATATGAAAGCACACAACAACTTCCATAATGGCATCGTTCATGTAGTGGTGCTTCCGTAAATGCACCTTCCGTATATGCGTCGTCCGTATATGGATCGTCTGTATATGCGCTTCCGTAAATGCACCTTCCCTATATGCATCGTTCGTATATCCAGCCTACTACAGAGTCATTAAGACTCTGTCAGTGAATGGATATACTCACATGTATTATGGTAACGACGGCATATGCATCGGCATATATCCATTGTCTGCCATCCTACCATGGAAGCACATCAACACATGGATATGGGATGGTACTGGCATGTTAGACATGCATATTCCCATCGCACCCACGATATCCTCCATGTCATCGCCTGGATCTGACAACCCTTGGCCCCCTGCGCCGTTTTCATTTTCCGTTTGCTGCTTAATGGATGCATGTAAGTCTTGACTGATGGATGCATGGTTTTCGAGGTGATCCGAGATTCACCGTATTTCTGTATTCTGATAGATTGGGTATATTTTGTGGGAGGTCGAGGCGCGGTGAGCAATATCCAGCATACCTACCGTTTTTAATTATCCATCTACTCATGCTCTGGTTCTCAACATATCCAGAACAGATTTCATTCAGCTGGGTTTTCTTCTGTCTTCCGAAAAGGCTGTTCTGGATTGGGTGCGATCCTTCTTTGCTGGTTTGCTGACCGAGATCTTCTTAGGTGCGGGGAATCTTCCAAGCTCATCCAGATAGAGGTAAATTTTAACATCTATGCTTGCATCTTTATTCCCATGATTTTGTTTCATTCTTTTCAAAGGCTATGAGAGCAAGTTGATTCCATCATTCTCAGCCCTATGTCTCATAATTCTGTTTCATATTATATGAGGGATGAAATAGCAAATGATGATTTCATCGCTCTCAATTCCATAAGCAATTTCGAGTTTCTAATCTCTGCCACAATGTAGTTTCAAGTTTCAAAACACAGGACAGGCAAGCATGAAAGAAGCACAATGTCAATTATTAGTTAAAGAACAAAGTACATAGTCGTGCTCAAATTTAAAATAGGATTGACAAACAAGTTTAAGCAAGAGATAATTTGGTGGATCACCTCATTTCTACATTTTTTTAAATCAGTTTTTTAAATACGAATCTCTAAACCCATTGTTTTCAACAATTTATTAGGTAAATGGCAATTTACCTAAACCCACTGTTTTCAACAAATTTACGTAAATGGTGATTTCTAATTCATTTTATTTGTGAATTACGGATATTTTATTTGTGGAGCATCTTTTACTTCATAAAGAGTTGTTAATTGATTGAGTTGGGAAGGAAATAGGATCGACCTTGTATCGCCCCATTGCAACAGACCTTTCGAGGTATTGATAGGAACTAGCTCTTAAGGCAAGTCTGGGTTGGAGTTACATATATAGTGTTATTCCGAGGATTGGTAGATTGCCCAGTGCCTCGTTCGGTGCTTCGTTAGGAGGCCTTGCAACAGTCAGCATGCTCCATGGAAAATTGATAGATGTTTTTAAAATTGATAGTTTTTAAATTTCAAGTTAAGAGATATATATTTATCCAAAATCTTGAAAATTTTATAAAAGCTGGATTTTTTTTTAAGAGTAAATAACTTTATAATATACACAGAAATAAATAACTAACAAAAAAACATTGATCATCCAATTTTATATTATGCTAAAAATATTAATAATAATCAAATTTTATAATATCAAATGTAATTTTTTAAGAGTTATATATATATATATATATATATACTCCTCACAAAAATTATTTAAAAAATTTAAAAGTGTTAAAATTACAATAAATATATATTATAAATAAATAATTTCATAAAATCTAATTCATTATTGTTTATTTTATTTTTTTTTAGAAATTTCAAAGTATTAAAAATTTAATGTCAAAATAAAATATTTTTGTAAATAAGAAGTATTAAAAATAACAATAAAAATCTTCATACATAATGTTAAAATTAAACATGTTTATAAATAAAAAAGGATTTGTTCCAAAATATCCATATGATGATTGAAAATATATTACTAATAAAATAATTAGAATTTGAAAATTAAATTGAATATTTTATTTTATTTTTTAATATTATTAATAAAAATATTTTCAAATAATTAAAATCATATATTTATATAAATAAAATATTATATGAATAAAATTTACATAATTTTTTTTATTGATAAAATTATATTAATATTAACATAAATATTATATTAAATTAACTTATATTAATACTATATTATAAAGTAAAAAATAAATATTTTTTTTTTTAAATAATATTATTATTTATTTTTAAACATAATTGATATATTAATTAACCATTAAAACTAAAACGAAATTGATATATTAATTAACTATTAAAACTAAAACGATGGATGTGTTCTTTATGTAACAATAATACTATTTTTTATGGTTTTTTTTTAACTCATGAATGGATGATTATCTGTATTTTATTTTAGTTTTTAATAATTTATTATTTTAATAATATAAAAATATTTTTTGATAAATTACTAATGAATCAAAGTCTATTTACTTCGAGATATATTATTTAAAAAATAATAATTTAACATTGGTACTTCAGTTTATATATAATTTTATTCATAAATTATTAAAAAAATATAAATAATTCCCATATAACCTTCGTTTGAATTATTCCCACTACTCAAAACTTCTATGAAGCATTGGTATGTATGAAATTCAAAGCACAACACCTAGAAATCACACCAATTACAATGTAATCTGGGGTCTGTCAAACTTGCCTCTTAATCTGGATTAAGAAAACCAAGGTTATTAAGTTATCTGTGCCCTTTTTCAATCAAATTGTCAGATTAGACATAAGTATATTCAAATGCATTCTCTCTATGGAAATAAATAAATAATCTCTCAAGAGTCTCACCAAATCTTAACACCCGCTAGAAAACCTTCAACATCATTTATCGACTATTAATCTTGAAATCTTTAAGATTTCAAGATTTTTGTCACTAATTCACACTGTAAGTTCAAAAGCAAGCATTCATCACTCATGACATAACCATTGTATTTTATTTAGGCTGGAAAAAAAAATCAAGAATAACATAAAAAAACAATGATAAGGCTCGAATGACTAATTTATGAGATGATGTGGTGATTTTTTTAAAATCTGAATCTTGGCATTAACATGAAAATCATTATAAGGCATAGTGGAGACATCACAACCTATGTTGCATGTATAAATCTCTTTATTAGCACACATAAGCATAGATCTAATTTATAGAATAGATAAGCATATGGAATAGTTGCTTCTTATTTAAAGGTGTTTTTATAGTCATTCAAGCATCGTTGTTGTTTACATATTCATTTATAGGGAATTGAGAAAATGGAGGAAAATAGACATGAATGGGATGTAGTTATAAAAGGCACGAAACAAGTATTTTATTGTTTGGTTGGTGATTGTGTCAATATGATTAGATCAAAACTATCTGGCCTTAATCACCATCATGCGATCAAACACAATCTCCCTCCAATTCCCCCATGCCCAAGAGCTCAAGTAAGCCATGAAAATGTTAAACGTGCAAAGAAATCACCAAGTAAGGTTAAAAGACAGAATGAAACAATTCAATATGATGTAGATGTAAGGTTGTGTCGTGCACGAAAGCAGGCATATAAAAGATTTGTCAATGAAGAAATTATTTTCGTTGTAAGTATTTATTGACATTTGTAATTGTGTCTTTTTTTAATAATATAAATTAATTATTATTGACTAGATTCATTGAAACTCATTTTCGCAGTCAGTTGCTACGTTTGATCAGCTCAATGATGATTCAAAGAAAAAAATTCATGAAGAAATGAATTGTTGGGATCAAAGTTTACCTCGTAGACGTATGGACATAGCTAAACGCATAGATATTTCTTTACAACAAAAAGAAAGAATGGGGTCTTCTTCAGATGTAGGGGAAGAAGAGTTGGATGAGCATACCCATATATTAAACTCTAGGGAAACTAGTAATAACAATGAGTACACAGTTGAGTCAATTTTTTTGCATGCATTGTTTTCAACACATTTGAACATTAGATGGTATTTATTTTTATTATCAATTGTATATTGATTCTCCATTGTTATTGATATGCCTAGCCTGATCAACAAAATTCCCCAGAGAGATCACTGCATAGTTTTGTTGTTGAATATAGTTCAACTAACTTGGATATCCA
>JASDQU011177478.1:8595-26515 GCA_032191745.1 Picea mariana
GATGACTACTCAGGTAGAGGCAATGGATATTGCGATGTGCTTGGAATCTATGCCAAGAGGTGGAGAGACATCAACAAGATTGGTGCAAGTGAATTCCTAGCTTGAAAATCTAACAATGTAGTTGCAATATATGGAAAACAAGAAGGTGGTGCACGAGCATGTGTGGTGTACCATGTGTCGGTTAGAAGGTCACTCCAGGGATGAATGTCCTACATTGGGAAATTATTTGGTGAATGGTGCACTGAATCAATTTCCAACTGGGCCTTGGAATAAGTTGTGCGATATTTGTAGACAATGGTGACATATCCCACCCCATTTCCCAACACTAGAGAAATAACAGAAAACTCACCACACTCTATTTTGTGAGTTCTACAAATCCACGGGGCATGATGTGAACAATTTTTGGTCACTTCATTTGATGCAGGACCACACCCATGATGTTTTTTGACTTCATGAAGAGTAGAAAGGTGTTGACCGTGGGGGAAAAAAAGGGGTGAGTACCAAGGAAGTCCCATAGGTGGATATGGAAGCGACTGAGGATGAGGATGTGGAGGTGGTGGAGGAATACCACCCACTTTCTATGATTGTGGATAGATAAGTCATGTGCCAATATTTTGTACCAAACTGCATGCTCTCTATGAATATTTCTATAGTACTAAACATGCCACGAAGGATTGTCCTGACTTGTTGAAAAAATGGGAAGAGAAGAAGGCACACTACAACATGGTAACTGCAGAACTGCACAAGAAACAAAAGAAGCTGATGTGAAGGCGATAACCTAAGGTGGAGCCAAGACGAAAATTGGCTTGTAGCAAGGAGAAAGCTCGAGCTAGAGAATGGAGGGAAATATTAGAAAGGCGACACAAGATCCTCCCAAGTTTGATGATGCACAACAGAAGAAATTTTTGTGCGATGCACAAAGGGATATAGAAGAAGAGAGAGGACATGAAGAGTTGCAGTGTGTAATGAAAAGGTCTCTAGAATAATCATGAGTATGCAAGGAAGTACAACACTCCACACAGAGATCACTGGAAGAATCTCGAGTAGGTGAAGAAATACAACGTACCACATAAAAGTATTTGGAGGAAGATCGAGTGTGTGAGGAGATATAATGCACAACATAGAGGTTACTGGAATAATCTAGTAAGAAGGAAGAAGTGTGACGGGTCGAACAAAAGGAAATAGAGGAACAAATGTGCAAAAAACTAAAGTGAAAGACGCAAGAGGAAGCACTATGTGACATTGGTAGTGAAGAGAAAGCCAAGGATCAAGTAACTTATTTTGTTGTTGTTCGGAGTTATTAAGTGATCATGATGTTATGAGAAAGTTGAAACACATGTTAACAAACTGTATGAGGGAAGAAGGAACAACCGTAGATATATATCCCCCTCTACTAGAAAGGGATTTGTGCTAGGTAAATAAGCATAAGCACATAGGAAGAGAGTTCAAGGTGAAAGTTGAACTCGGAAGCTATGAGCTGGATTGAATCATGTTGGATCTCGGATCTAATCTTAACATCTTTACAAGGAAATCTTGGGAATTGATGGGTAGAATGGACTTGGTATAGTCCCCCATTCATCTCAAGCTGGTTAATCAGTATAGAATCTATCCTATAGGTCAGCTAGAATAGGTTGAAGTGAACATTGAAGGGGTGAAGACTAAGGTATATTTTAATTTGATTGAGATCATGGATTACTCAGATCCCTACCCTACACTACTTTGTATTGATTAGGAATTTGAAAATATTTCCATGTTGAATTTGAAGAAGATGCATATGTCATTTGAGATGAAAACCTTGCATGTGATCACATCGTTAGATCTAAATGAAGGTGACATATATAACGAGCCTATGAATTAGGATGTGTAGAGATCTATTATTGAAAATATCTATCAAATCACAGGGTGTAGAGATTAGGATTACATCAATCCCATGACAGATGGGGAACTAAGCTGGAGAAGTATGAATTCCTATTATAATAATTCAAAATATGATATTGAGAGGTGGAAGCGCAACTTGTATGAAGTCTCTACTAGGAGATGTGAACATATTACGAAAGAAGTCCACTGGATTGGCCCCAAATTATGTGATGCACCAAGATTTGATGGAATTGGCCTAGTGGATACCTTATTATCACAAATGGAGAAAGTGGTCTCAAATGATCAAAGGGTACATGTCGTGGATGTAATAGTACGAGGGATATCTGCGCGCTAGTGGGATACACACCACGTTTTTTATGTTAGTGGTAGCATCGGATAGGTATTTTCGCACAGGTCTATGTGTCTAAACGTGTGGAAATCGTCCAAATCCTTCCACTTGAATTTACTTTAGTTAAAGGAATTATTAAAGTAAATTTCTTTTATTAATTAATTATGTAATTAGTTAATTGAGTTATTTAAGTAACATGCTAAAAGTACTTAACATGTAGTAAGTAATCTAAATCTCAAGTGAATGTGAGAAGTAATCTCAACCGTAGATCAATTTTGAGACTAGAAATAGATTGTAACTCATGATTCTAAAAGCAAGGCTAGGGTGAAGGAGAAAGACACTTGACAAGAGTTGTGTTGAGAGAGTCGACACATAAAGTATTGGATCACGAAGGGCTATGGTTCATGATATTGGATAGGTGAAGAAGGAATTTCATCTAGAGATCATACATGTCAAGGAGAAGAGAGAACAAAGGCGAACACAGGTGGGTTTCAGTAGAAGGAATCCATAGGAAAGAGTCGAATTATATGGAGCTTGTCATAGGGACTTCCCGTACATATCCATGATTCATAGTTTAGATAGTCGTAGATATGTGTGGGTCACAGAATAGAAAGTCACAAATGTCTACATGTCACAGAAGGAAAAGTCATGGATTTCTTGAAAAGCATGCAAAACTAGTTGTACAACAGGTCAAACATTTCCAAGTTAGTCTGCAATTCTATTTCTCTTAGTGGGACATTATCCCTATTATAGGAGCCCTGATTTTAGCATAATAAAATCATTCTCATCACTGGTTTTCCCTCTGGGGTTTTTCTAGGGGTATTTACCCAAAAATTTAGGTGATCATGTGTGCTTGATTTGGTTTCCTAGTTTATGCTTCTGTTGCATGATATTGAGTTGAAATTTCAATGGTGTATTATTGTTTTGTGAGATGATAATCTGATTGTAGTAAGGAAATCACTAGATAACAAAGTACCTAGGTGTTGGAGTAAGAATTTCAACATGGTATTATAGCTCATGCTCTGAAGGGAAGTCAGATCAGTACAAGGGTAATTTTCTAGCAACATGTTATTTCCAGGGAAGTTTATCAGATCTTAGGGATGACAACAACAACGTTGAGAGTTGAATACAGATTGGATGGAGCATCCAACTTCCTATCTTGGAGAAAAAGAGTTAATTTGGCGTTGAAGGAGTGTGATATTTGGGAGTTAGTGGATAAAGCAGTTAATCCACCGATAGATCCGACATCTTTAGATGCTCACAACAAGAAGGAGATCAAAATAGAAAGAGTCCTTCTAGATTCTGTGAATGATCATCTAATCCCTCACCTAATAAAAAATAAGATGGATAAATAGATGGTTGATGCCTTGGTAAGTTTATTCTAGAGCAAGAACATGAATAGGAAGATGGTCTTAAGGAATAAACTCAGGTTCATATGTCTAGATCAGATAATTTTACCAACTATCTCATGAGTATCACATAGGTACGTGATAAACTTGTAGCCACAGGGGAGAAAAAAGAGGATGCAGAGCTTGTGAACATGGCATTGAATGGTCTTCCCAAGTCATGGGAACCATTTTTCAAAGAATTTTGTGCTAGAAAGAATATCCCAGATTGGAAGAGATATTGGGATGATTGCATCCATGAGGAGACTTGGGAAGGGTCTAAAGGAAACAAGAAGGGAGGTAGTGAATAGAACTTGTACCTTACCAGTAAGACAAGGAAGGGAAAAGGAAAGATCTCTAGTAAGGGTAACAGTGATGGAGGATCATCACATCCAAGGAAGAATAAGGACTTGAGTAAAATCGAGTGCTTCTCATGTCATAAGAATGGGTATTATGTAGCTCAATGTCTGAAGAAGAAGAAGAAGGGTAATGAAAATACATAGGCAGCAACATCAGTAGAGATGCATCTTGATGAGTTTGCAACAAAGTTTGAGAAATATTACTCAATGATCTTTTGCCTTTATACTAGAAAAACAACGAGGAGTGCTTGGTTCTTGGATAATGGTGCATCTCGTCATATGACATAGGCATGATAGATATTTAACATTCTGACAGAGAAGGACTCAAAGGTTCATGTGGAGCTTGGTGATGATGCCAGGTATGCAGTGAAGGAAGAGGGAATAGTTACATTCCATATTGAGTCAAGAGGTTCATTAGATTCCCATGATCTTCTTTACGTAATAGGTTTGAATAAAAAATTTCTTTCAGTACCAACTATGGAGGACAAGGGTTTTGTAATGTCCCCATTTTGGGAAATTATAATTTTACAGATGTTATGCCTACCAGAGTAGCCAAATAGAGGTGACAGGGAGTTCGGGAGATATTGAGGGGTTTTATTGGGCCCGACTTGCATCATTCATCATCAGGATCCATTCTGCATAGCTTGGCTTTGGTATCGTTGCATTCCGACGATTTCCATAATTTTGAGTTATTATGGGTCATATCTTAATTAAATTCACTAAGAAGGTCATAATGGGCATATTACTTGGAGAAACCTCTTAGTGTAATAGCTCATCGGAATCGGGAAGAAGATCACTACAGGATAAGATGATGAGAAGTGACTTTCAGTGGCTAGAGAAGCCATAAGGATGGATAGATCACTTTTTAGAGGTAAAATGGTTAATTGAATAATTAATTAAGTGATTTAATCAAGGAATAATAAAATAAAGTAAAATTCACTTGGAGGGAAAATGTCCACAACGAATTAGGGTTTCATCAGTGAATTAGGGTTTAGAAAAGCTATAAGAGAAGGGTCAGCGACCTAATTCATCATTATGCATATTATGACTCGTCATTGAGGAGAAGAGGCACATCTCAGGAGAGATAGTTCAGTGGATTCCAGGAGGAAGACACCAGTGGTTGATTTTTGTGTTGAGAGACACACCCTAGTCATCAAGAATATCTTTCAGGTCTTCCATAATTCTTCAACAACAGTTACAGAATTTTCAACAGCAAGGGCACATTCATCCAGAGTGAGGGCGCAACTTCTGAGAGGGTTTTTAGTCTACTTATCCCATCCAGGGAGAGTTCTGAGATTTCCCTCCGACCCATTTGAGAGGAGGGCAAGGCGCATCTTTTTCTTGGTTCCTCATCAGATTTCGACGGAGGAATCAACTGGGATGCATTTTCTATACTTGGACGTGTGACACTTTTGGCGGGCACATTTGGGGTTCTAGAGCGAGCATCAGACCAGATTCAGGGAAACCCTTCCGACCCATTTCCCAGTAGACCAAGGTAGTCATTTTGAGACATATCTCATCCGATTCTGATGGTGGAATCACTAGGACGCATTTTGCGAGAAGAAGAGGGGCGCATTCCCCCAGGGGTATCCATCCCAGGGCGAGATTCATAAGCAGAGGGGTCCGACAGATACCAATACTGAGGAATAGAGTAGGGCGCATCATTTTGGACTGTTTCTAGGCCATTTCGATAAGTATATCTCCCAGGGAAAACTTTCCAGACTTCCAGCAGTTACCGTCAGAGTTGCCATAGTCCTAGCGCATTCATTGATTCCGTAGTGCTCCCATATTCCGGGTATTATCTTTTAGTTTCTTATTTGTATTCCAGCTAAGATCTTGTGTCTATTGATCTAGTCGAGTATTGTTAGTTTATTCAGCCCCATTCGTCCATTTTGTAATCCACAGAGATATCATAATACAAAATTTGTAGTCCTTTGTCGCATTTATTAATTGTATGATCATTTATATGTTGTAAACCATTGATCCTACACACACATTAGTAGCGTTTCCTAGATTAGCCAAGTCAGGAACATTACAGTGGTATCAGAGCTAGTTTTCCTACCATCCTAAGGGGAAAATCATATAAGGATCTAGATACATCATTACCAACGAGTGGATTGATAGGAGAACAGATGGAGCTTACACCCATTAGATGCAGGGAGCATTGCTACAGTTGCAAAGTGCCTTGGAAGCCAAATCACAGATGTAGGGGTAAAGGGAAGGTGCACATTGTTGAGGTGCACTATGATAGCGAGGATGAGGAGATGCATGTGAGTGCAACCATAGATGCCTTTTTGGAGCAGTCCGATAAGGCTAGTGAGTCTTGCGCATCTGAGGGACAGTTGTATGGATAGGATGATAGTGCATATCCTTCATCTTCCCCATTAGTTAATGTTGAGGATTCAAAACTTAAACACAGTGGTGACACTTGTGAGGATTCATATGTGTTGGCACTTAGACATGATGAGATTAGGAGGTTGGATGACCTACTGGTGGGTGTAGACATGGCTTCCAGGAAGTCATGTATGGAGAATGATGAGCTTCCTATGATGACTAAGCCACATTTTTCATCTTCTCAGTCACCTATGCTAGACACGACACATGAGGATATTAGTGGCATTCCTGATATGGTAGAGGAGCCTTGTGTGGGGATTGTACACAAGGAACATGTTTTTCCTGAGTTTATACTTTAAGGCTCTAAAGTATACTGTCAAGGCATCTGAAAAGATAGAGGAAGTTGAGGACAGAAAAATCAATGATTAAAAGGTGAGGGCTATAATTGGTTTCTCAACTGTCTCTGTCAAAATTTCCAGTTTTCCTGAATGCTGATATCTCTCTCGATTGCTGCCCAGGAACATTCTAATTCAACCTGGTTATTTGTTGTTTGTAAGATAGTGTTAAATAAATTTAGAGCAATGCTGGTTTGATCCGAAATACCGGGTTCGATGTTAGGTTGCCTTGAAACTGGTACTATCATGAAGGATAAAGGTAAGGAAGATACAATTCCATGTTTTCTTTTTTAGGCTTCGTTATCTCTATTTCTCAATGTAAAGAGAATGATTTTAAAACATGAATTAATAGGATGACTAAATTTTAGGCCGTTTCTTGTGTCTGAGTTAAATTTAAAGGAAAGGAAACATGCATGATATGAGGAAAAACATAAAGCTATTAACAAGGTGAGGCATCAATTTAAGAGGAATCTCACGTTGTAACAGAAGACTATGAAACAAGAAAAATATTAATGAAGCATACAATATTGAAATCTAAACATTTACAGGTCTTGTATCTGCTGATAACCGATACAGAGGAAAAACTGTAAATGATTTAAATAACAAGAATAATAATTTCCACAGTAGAGGTTGTACTAAATTGTAGCTAAGCATTTATCAATTAGATATATGAAAGAAAGATGAAAAGACAGGGGAACACATAACTCAGACATGACAAAATCTAGAATCTTCAATTTGCATTTCTATTAATTCAGAGTCTCTTGAAAATTACTTCGTCAAAATGCCTTTTTAGAGAAAGAAAAAAGCCCTCTTTCAGTCTTCGCTCTTTGTATTTATACAAGGTCATCAATACTTGATGGTTAGCAATCTCCTACTTTTTAGGAGAAAAATAGTTACAAAACTGCAACCTTAATCGTTGCATGATTAAGTTTTGTTTGTCTATCATTTCAATAGTATAATCTTTCAAATGATACTTCATTGTTTAGTTGAAGTCTCTCCCTCCTTTGATGCTATACATTCAATACATTTCTCCAGAAAATGAACAAAATTTCTAGGAGGTGTCGGAAGATCCTTAGTCTCAAATTTTTTTGGCAAGCACCAGTTCAACATTCTTTTCTTCAATATGTATGTGGTCCAAAATTGGTACATGTTTTTTCACCAGTATCATCACCCCATGTGTAATGTAACTTGATATGCAATTGTGATTTGGGAATTGTTTGTTATGCATGCATAATGCCATGTGTGTTTCCTGCAAGAACAAAATATCGGATTGCATTAAATCATAGTCATTCAGTATATCATCCATGTGTGCATTTAAGTTGCATGTGTTAAGCGAGAGATTTGATACATATGAATTTGTTTGTATGGATTGGTAATCATAATTCAGTTGCCATTTTTCGATGGTCCTGAGTTGTTCAATCTCAATATCAAATTTCTGTTTCACTTTGAAGTTACCTTTTGTAAGAGGACTTAGTAAATACAAGGAGTCTATGCTTCTGACATGGGACAATGATGTGTATACAAGTCCATGTATCCGAATTCCAGTAGGCTGAAATGAAACATTATCAAGTGTTAGTCCTTGTGATCTATGGATTGTACGTGAACATGCAAGTTTAATCGAAAACTGTTTGCGAATCTTCAGTTGACATGTCTTTGTTGATGTCGATACTGGTTTTGATATTCGCAAAATAGGAGTCCAATCACTTGCAGTGTTTGAATTATATAGATAAGACAACTTGCTTGCTTGTCGCTTGCCTATATGCGGTTCATGGAACTTAATCCAAAGGACATCTACTTTTTCTATCTTCGTATAGCCTTTCAGTATTCCATCTGTACCATTCACCAATCCATCTTGTGAATCATAGTTACAAGCGTATATTTCAACTAGCATTTCTAATTTCAGTGCAAGGTGCAAAGGTAAAGTGACTGAATGTTCATGACGTGGGACATTTCCATGGTTGTCTTCTTCCAAGTCAATTGAATTGATGATGATATCATCGCCAGACATGAGCAACATCATGTGGCTATTATGCTTTGCAACATCCTTATTTCTGTAGAATAGGTAAGGGAACGTTGGATCTGTTGGTGCAAGCCACAAGCACCTCAAATAGATATAGGTCAAGCCATCATATGTTTGGTTGTTTTGCACATTCTATTCAGAATTGCAATGAATGTTTCATCTGTTTGGTGCATTGTAGTATGCAACTCAAATAATTTAATATTGTCTCTCCAGAAGTCATGGGTCATTGTTTCCATGTTAACGATAGGTTGTTCAAATATCAAATAATATTGGATGGGTTGTGCCTGGTAAAGATCGCCACAGAAGATCATGTCAATGTTTCCAAAGTATTTTTTCTGCACATGTTTTGTGCTTCTTAGCCGGCTGTTAATGGAATACAAGAACTGACTTCCAATCAAAGATGATTCATCTATAAAGACAAGTTGGAGTTCCTCGTAAAGCTTAGATAATGTATCCAACATTTCCTTGCTAAGTGGAAGAAACTATGACTTGTTAAAAGGCATTAAAAATGTAGAGTGGACTGTTGTTCCACCAACATTGTATGCAACTTTTCCTGTGTATGAAACTATTAGGCCCTTTGGTTTCATAGGATCAGAGAAATTGTTTGAATCATAGATTCGTATAAGCATTTGGAACAATGCTTTAGCTGTGAATGTCTTGCATGTTCTTGTTCTACCTGTAAGGAACACGTGCACATGACTGTTCATGTTCAAACATTTTTTAAGGGAAATGTCATGATTCAACAGACGTCTTATTCTGTGGTATTCATTATTTTCAATCAGGAAAGGATGTTTTGTAACTTGAAAACCAAGGTTGATACACTTTTCACTTTCAGCCGCTAGAGGACGAGGAAAATCCGCTTATAAGTCATAGGACTCGGAAGGAGTTCTAGTTGTTTTTGGGTTTCTGAATGTCTCATCATGATCGCCAGGGTTTTCTAGGTCATTAAGTGCAACTTCTAGATCGCCCCATGTTGGATTAACATTGTAGGTAAATCTAGCTTCATTGATATGCACTATAGTCTCAAAGGAAACATACACAACCTCCCATGTAGAGAAGTTATGTATTAATGTCTCTTCGTTTTCATGGAACAGAACGTACAACAACAATTTTTCTCTACAATAGTTTTCATAGTCACAATGTTTATTGTATTTGAAAAACCGTATAACAGAAGGTTTTTTTTCTTTTTGATATGGGTGTACCATTTTTTTTGTAATGCGATACAAATTCTGCTAAGTAGATATGCCTAATAGGAGATGGATGCTGGATGTAATAATCAATAATAGAGTGACATATGATGTCCTCTAAATTGTCAGGTTCTTGTTGCAGCAAAACTGGTGGTTTAAGCATAAATGTGTGTTTTTCAAGTGGAGATGTGTTTATAAAGACACATTTTCTTGAACTACAAGTGAGGGGAAAAGAAAAGGCAATGTGAACTGCTTGTTGAGTAGACATTTGTTGAATATTAAGCAATGTGTTGCCAAGGGTGCGTATCATTTGTATGGCATCAATATGACTTCTTTAATGTTCTTTGCATATTTTTATGAATGCAGATGTCATAGATTTGTCAATCTTTGTCATATATGAGGTGCAGTAGGATGCTGCAGCATATGCATTCAACACATACTGTGCATATGTATTTTCTTTCCACATAACTGGCATGTCCTTGGAGAAACCGTTGTTCCAAATATGGAAGAGTTTTCATTTAAGGAAAAGTGTTGGTTGCCTAAGCGTTATTTGTATGGCTTGGATGTACTCATCTTCTGATAGATTTACCTGTGTCAAGAAGGCATCAAATCTCATCATTTCGTCAAATCCTCCTTGTTCTAGAAATGCGAACAAGAATTTAGATTTCTCAACAACAACACTGTCCTATAAACTAACTGACTCTATGATTCTTATGGCTCTCATTGGCGGAATGGGAAAGTTGTATATGAAATGCGAGCTTTTTCGTTTTCTACAACTTCTTGTATGGTAATGTCTATGGACTTTCGCAGGGTCTGGTTCCAAATGATTTGTATTGTATGTTATGTATTTATCCACAAATTGTTCGATCTCTGAATTGTTATCAACACCATAGACCGGTGCACCCTCTATCCACAACAATGTGTGGTCATTCTCATTTCCCCTATTATGGAATTCAGTCACAAAAAATAATCCGATATTTTTTCGAAAAACGTTTCATCATGGCATATCAATTGTCTCAAAGCATTTATTCTATATCTATAGTATCGAGTACATGTCACCGGGTCTTTCTTATGAGATAGTCAATGTCGTTATTTTCTAGTGTATCGTTTTTTTTTTTACGTTTCTTGTTACTATGTAGGTCAGAAACAACAACCACCAATGGATCCTAGCAATGCTCTACACTTGTAAATGTGATGAAAAATGTTGGCGACCCCAATTTCCAGAGCATTGAATTTTTATTTTTTTTTGAGAAAATAGTCAGGAGAGGTGCGGATGTTCTTGAAATCTATGTATCCAATATCATATTTCAAAATTTTTTATAGGTTTACTTTGTACTTCACATCCTTAGCCAACAAATTTCTTCCTTGTAACTGGACTTTTCTTATTCGGACCCACATGCAGAACATAACTTGCTCCATTATTATGCAGATTGTTTTGAAAAACAAATTTGTTATGTGACAGGAGAAGTAACCACTTGAATGTAGTAGCTCCCATTAGACTATTTTATGATAACTGAATCGTTCTGTAATATCAGTGCCATGTGGATCTGTGTAGAAAAGTGTTGGAAAGTTCATTTCCTCAGTGAATTTGTCCTTGAATATTCCAAGTGGACGCTACCCCTCGCCAAGTGCGATTTTGACAATTTTGTCTTGCAAGTCATGAATGCACTGTGAATCAGTGAATCCATGGACCAATGTTTCAACAAGTGTTTCATTCTTCGATTCATCACTTGTATCAGAATCACTAGGATTTTCGAGAGCCTCTGCAGAGTTTCCATGTTCTTTTGTGAGAACATTGTTCCAGTTGGAATTTATACAAATGTTCTCTGCTTTGTACAAGGCCCTCGAACATAATTCCTTTAATTCTTTCATAACAACATGCACATGTAATTTTCCTGTCTGAAACACATTTTTGTATTGCAAGCGTCTTTTCAGAGCCACAACAATTGTAATTGTAWTGTTAATGAACTGTGGCAATGCTTTTTGTACAACATCTAGTTGAACATGCACATTACTAATTGATCGTGTTAATCCCATCTGGGGTTGCTTATAGCCCCAAGGTCTGATTTGAGCAAATWCAATTCACAGAGAGACAAGTCTCTCCTCAAGTTCCGTAAGTGCACTTACATCTTCTAGTGGTGTATTTGATTCGGATTATTTTGGGCACGAAATGAGAGCGGAGATATAATAAAGAAATGTACAGAGATATTGCAGATATTCAGTAATATAACATAAATGTATTAGAGACGCAACCATAAACACAGATATACAGTAATACACGATTTCTATTAATCAGAGAAATGTACAGAGACTGTAAAAATACAGAGTGAAAGACTCGCTAGAATGGTGGCAGCTTATCTTTGAGAAGAGATGTGACGGCTACTCGCATTCGCAAGAAGATGATTACAATGAGGCTTTGAAGGCATTTTTACAATAAACGGGAATGAAAAAATCCCTAGACATCCAAAAACCTAACCCTAGGAGATGAAGTGCCAAAAGTCATGTGGGCCCCGTTTGGGTAAGTGAGTACATCAACTTCCCGGGGTTGTAACTTTTGCATACGATCTCCGTTTTAGGCGTGTGATAGCTCGTTGGAAAGGTATCATCGAGGAGATTCATTTTGGGGGATCAATAATTTCTTCGTCTATCATTGAGAACATTGATCTCGAAAAACCTTCATTTGGACCCTCAAAATGGCCCTGGAAGTTAAAACCTGCTAAAAATAGTAAATTGCCAAAATTGTCAGAAAGTCATTTTGAGCCAGTTGGAAAAGGTGGATGGCCACCGATATCCACCTGAATCAACCCTCCCTCCTTAGGAAGCAATGGTCTCCATTGCGTTGAGTTCCCGGGGGAGAGGGGAAAGCGATTGTTGAATCTGAATCTTGGTGATCTGCTTGCCTTGCTGGAGAAGTGGCGTTGCTTAGCTTGTTGAAGGCTATCACGAATCTTTGGCTGGAAGGTTTGGAACTTTTTAACCAGTCTGAATATTTTAGATGACTGTGTGCAGAAGGAATCTTCGTGCTTTGCTACAACCTTGTCGACCTGCTTCTGTTGGATAGAAGGTGCTTGGGCCGAAGCTGTGGTGGTTGCAGTATCCTTCTGTTCATCCTTTGAACAGATTGTGGAGAAGATGAATTTTGTAGTATGAGATACTACCTTGAAGCATTGTTTAGGTGGGGAAGTAGTTGGAACTACCTCTAGTATTCTATAGAGATGACCCCCAAGATTAATAATGACACTACGGGGTCGAGACTCATAGATAGCATGGCGCTTCCACATATATGGCTGGCCCAAGAGAACATCACAAACATCCAGTGGGGCAACATCACATGATACCTCATCCTTGAAGGGTTGGATGTCGTATGACAATCGACACTGCTGGCTGACATGAAGATCTCGTCCTTGGCGAAGCCACCTGATGCTGTATGGTTGCGGGTGTGGTGTTGTCGACAATCCCAACTATTTGACGACCTCTGCTGAGATGAGGTTCTTCTGGATTCCACTATCAACAATAAAATGCAGCGGGGTCCCATTCACTCACATCTATGAATGAAAAATGCGCTCCCCCTCTTCTGGATCTGTTGGTTCTTCTGGTTGAATTGTTGTGGTCGCGACAATAGCAGTGGGGTCTGCGTCAATGATCTGTCTTTTCCCATTATTTTCAGAATCAGATTCTGAATCAGGGTTTGGCTCCTTGTCTTTGATCTCGGCCACCAATGACTATTTTGAGCGACATTCATCGGTGTTGTGCCAGGGGCTTTTGTGGAAATCACACCATTTTCCAGTGTCCTTCTTTGTCTTCCCGTGACCCTTCTTTTCCTGTGGCTTGGACTGGTTTTCGGGAGACTGTTTGTTAGGGCTGTCTTTTTCATACTTTGGTTGTTGTGGATTTGCAGACCCGAACTCCCGTTTGTTCTGGTGATTAAATTTCTGCTCGATTTTAACAGCATATCGATAGGCAACACCGAGTGATGAGATGTCCAGAAAATCCATTTTAGTTTGGATGTATCTGTGTAGAGCCCCACGGTATTTCAGAACCAAATGTCGTTCAGAGTCTTTGATACCCAGCTTGGTGCGCAAGGTATGGAAGCTATTAGTGAACTCCGGAACTGATTGGCCCCTCTCTTGCCGTAGTGTGTTCCATCTCATGTACTGGTCCTCATAGTTGCCAACAGGGTAGTACTGTTCCTTTACCGCATCCACAAAAAAATCCCAAGTGGGCTCGGCCCCATATATTCCAGAATCCTCTGTGGAACTCTGCTCCCAGTAAGTTTCCCACCAATGTTTGACATGGGGGAGAGCCTTAAGGAGTGCGAAGGTGATCTTTTCCTTGTCCGAAAAATTATGAACAGAGAAATAACCTTCTAGCAGATTTAACCATTTATCTAGGGCATCTGCATCTATTTGACCTTCAAATATAGGAATATCAAAATTAACCTGTACCTTGAAAGGAGAGGTGCCTCCAAAGTGGCCGCTTGATGAAGATGTGCCTGCTGTTATCGGCAGGCGTTGAAGGATTTGGGAAAAATTCTCCATCATTTCGTCCCTCTGTCGCGTGAGAGCTTGCTCAAGCAACAGATTGATAGGATCGTCTGCTCCGTCAATTTTCTTTTCTTTCGCCATTGAGGGTTTCTTGGGTGTGCGAGAGCGATTGTCTTCAAGAGAGACAAGCTCAAGACCCAACTTGCTATACTCGGACCTCGTCGGGGACATGCACTGAAAAAAACAATCAAGAGCAGCCTGCTCTGATACCACTGATCCGGATTATTTTCGGCACGAAATGAGAGCTGAGATATAATAAAGAAATGTACAGAGATATTGCAGATATTCAGTAATATAACAGAAATATATCAGAGATGCAACCATAAACACAGATATACAGTAATACACGATTTCTATTAATCAGAGAAATGTACAGAGACTGTAAAAATACAGAGTGAAAGACTTGCTAGAATGGTGGCAACTTATCTCTGAGAAGAGATGTGACGGCTACTCGCATTCGCAAGAAGATGATTACAATGAGGCTCTGAAGAAATTTTTACAATAAACGGGAATGCCAAAAGTCCTAGACATCCAAAAACCTAACCCTAGGAGATGAAGCGCCAAAAGTCATGTGGGCCCCGTTTGGGTAAGTGAGTACATCAACTTCCCGGGGTTGTAACTTTTGCATACAATCTCCGTTTTAGGCGTGTGATAGCTCGTTGGAAAGGTATCGTCGAGGAGATTCATTTTGGGGGCTCAATTATGCCTTTAACTATTATTGAGAACCTTGATCTTGAAAAACCTTCATTTGGACCCTCAAAATGGCCCCAGAAGTTAAAACCTGCTAAAAATAGTAAATTGCCAAAATTGTCAGAAAGCCGTTTTGAGCCAGTTGGAAAAGGTGGATGGCCACCGATATCCACCTGGATCAGTATTACATCTTATTCGGCCAGGGGTTGCAAACTGTGGCAGTTTTCCATTTTCAAGCGATCGTTTGCATGGAAGACAAACTTTCTCACTGGAAAATGGTTTATTATGGGCTGTCAGCCAGAGGTATTCTGCTTGCAAAGCAGGCATGAAAGACTTACTATTTTTTGAAAAATTCAATTGTTCACAAATTGCACATGCAATGGAAGGAGTGTCTTTCATTTGTTTCATGTAGGTCTGTCTTGCATTTTTTTTTTGTAGGGAAGTATGGGTAGAAGCTTTTTTCTGTTTTTCATGTACACCATGAATTGCCACAGTTGCATGATCATTTTGGTATATGCAATCACACATGTTTATGTTCTATTCTGCACGAACAAATTTCTTTACATTGTCATATGTGAGTTTTTCTCTAAAAGGAAGTGTAGCAATGTATTTTTTTCTCTCGCACATGACCTTTTTCAAGTTGTGGTAACTTACTCTACATTTCTTGCCCAAGGGAGGGATGACTTGGTGGAAATTGGGATGAATTTCACTCTCACCCATTTTCTCAGAAACTATTTTACGTTTTTTGTTCAAGGCCTCTATTTGCTTACCAGAAGTCGGATGAATTTGACGAATAATTTTTTTCAAATTGTGATAACTTACTCTACATTTTTTGTTTAATATCTCTATGGCCTCATCACAACTGAAATGAATTGTACGCATGTTTTTTTTGTTCAAGCCCTATCTTCCCATATCACAACTGGGAGGACTCTTGTTTTCACTAAAAAACATTCCATGTGTATGCATATTCGATGTCGTTTTGGTGGCATGCACACTCAACCCTGAACTATTGATATCTCCAAGCAAAGGTTTATAATGGATATGTGTTGTATCTGTTTTCAATGACAAGATGTGAATTGTTCGATCGTAATTTGAATCGGTAACCCAGGAATGGTCAGTGCCAGCTAGCGAGGCCGACCAAACCTGGATCTTCACCCTAAATACCATAGACAACCATTGCAAATAGAATCTGCAACCCTCCATATTTCCTTCTTCATATAGAAGCACCATGTTCACAAGGTATTCCTGCCAACTTCCAACTGCCGACATATTTTCAACGAGATATGGGCAAAGGTGTTGATGCAAGCACCAAAAGCTTGTTCGTTGCCGCCTATAACCACATTGCAGAAGGACTGTACAATGTAAAGACACATCGACTGAACATTGAATTTGGCTTCTGCCAAACAACAAATTGCATTAAACAGACTATCTCCATAGCTAGACACAACATTTGTTGCCAGTTGTAAACCATAACAATCTATGCCATCCAAAATTTGTTTCCATTACGATTGAAGGTCTTTGCAAATAACAAACAAGTAGATATGAGGACCTTCTATATTGCATATGGACATTTTTCTGTAAAACAATGGTTCATAATGGCCACTGACGACATCAACATCATGGAACAAGATGCAATATGGATTGTCAGATGCAGTTTTGTTGAGTAGTAGATATCTTGTTTTTTTTTTCAATGACCATATGCCAACTGATATATTCAGCCAGTTAGACAACCACCGAATAAAAAATGTATCTCCCCAAAGTCCCCTCTGATGTGCAGAAAAAACTAGAGATGCAAAAAACCGCATATTTGAAAAATGCGTAGCCACATCATGTATTCCATGCAATTGTCGAAGAAAATCAGATTCCAGTTCGTATTCATAGGACTGCAAAGCCTCAACATCGCCATTTTAAAAACATGCCAAGAAATAATCTATCAATCCTTTGCGTAGCTCAGTCGACGAATATCGGAAATACAATAGAACCTGGAATGTATCGAAAAGGCAATCCCCAATAGTATACGAGAATGCATCCAATCTAAAAAGACCATTCCTATGGAAAACCACGTCAATGATGTCATGTACAATGGAATGTGTATCTTTTTCATACGACTCAACATCTATTACCTCTTTCATCATTTCAACTGTCATTTTGAAGTTGTTTGCTAGATACTTTCAGTTTCTATCAAAACAGAGAAAAACAAAGGCAAAAAATAAAAACCAGCAAAATAAAAAAGAAAAGCAAAATAGTGCACCAATCCCCGTATGTATCTTTAAACCTTCTTCTTCTCAACTTGAATCCCCGCGAGTTCCCATAGCAGATGAGAAGAAAACATACCGACACTGGAAACTGAACCAAACAAAAGAAAGACCGCAAAAAAATAAAACCATAACTTAACTCAGCAAAAAGAAAATAGGAAAACGCAGTTTTCCGGCCCACAGAGTAGAAGCATACACTACATCTACACCCCGCTCGATGGTGCCCTCTTCTGATAGCTCCCAACTACTTTTCGTTAATCCCTCTGCATTGTAATTTTCGGAAAAACTATGGACGCGACATCCGTCATATGAAGATGCATTGTTTCCAGGAACAAAAACTAAGAGCACAGACAAATGGTCTGGAATAGAATATTGAAAATCAACAAGAATAGGGAAACTTACCCATCAACAAAGGATGAGAAGACCTCAATGCCAAAGAAAATGCAAACCGCAACAATAGGTCCAACAACTTTCAAAGTTGAAGAACAACAAACCAGTGAACAACCACAAAGAGCTCGAACTGCAAGTGCAAGACCTCAACTTTG
>JASDQU011177479.1:5144-29305 GCA_032191745.1 Picea mariana
TCCATCTAGGATAGTTTCACCAACAATTTCCTTGATCTTCATCTCGTTATTCCTCATACAAGCATGGGTCCTCCAACCATTCTTCTAGGATAACTCAATCCGTAAAGCATCTTCCCGTGAGGGCTTTCACCATAAGGGGACCACTTTGGAGTTCATCCATATTTACTTCTTATCAGCCATGACAAAACAATAATGAGTCATATTTACATCAAACACTATTGGGTCCATTACCCAAAACTTTGTGCTATGGTTCTTTCTTCAAGAGTTGACATCAATGACAACCAACCTTAATCAACATGAATGACAAAGCTT
Source organism: Picea mariana (assembly GCA_032191745.1). Classification (NCBI taxonomy): domain Eukaryota; kingdom Viridiplantae; phylum Streptophyta; class Pinopsida; order Pinales; family Pinaceae; genus Picea; species Picea mariana. Next base: position 5,457 of record JASDQU011177479.1, read on the forward strand.
ACTGATTCTGAAGGTGCATTAGAATTCAGTACATCGAAGATTGCAGTTTGCACCTAGCCACTCCACATTCAAAGACTCCACTGGGGAAGGATCCTATTGACATAAAGATGACCATACTGAAAGGGATGACCAGGTATCAGTTTATGAGCTTGCTTCATGGAATTTTGTTCTGCTTTATCATCTCATTTCTCTCTTTCCCCTTACATATAAAGAGGATTATCCTCTGCTTTGTATATTCAGATGTTAGTAAACCTTCCTTTATTTATCCTTCCTTGGAAGAAGAAGACATGCCCTCTTCCTATGTTGTAGATGATGATCTTGTTCCTTCACCTCAGCCTATTCATACAAGTGAGATATGTATTGGCTTTCCTCTTGAAGTTGATCACCCTTGTAACCTTGAGGGGGTTGGAAATGATTTGGAGCCTTCTCAGATCTCATTACCTTATGTTATTGTTGTTGAAACATCACATATTCTTGTTAAATCTTATATTCATCCCACAAGTTTTCAAGCTAAGATTAGAGACAAGATGTTTAAACCTTTGAGGCTGTCGTATGAACTTCATCCTTATCCTCGTTATTCCTTCGAGTATCTTCCTCGGTTTTTTGGAGAAGATAATGTTACAGCTGAGAGGCACTTGGAGGCCTTTGAGAAATGTTTTGATCAATTTGAGATTGTTCATGATGATATTATCATGAGGTTGTTCTCACTTGGAGATGTTGTTGTGTGGTTTAAGTGTTTGGGAGATGATTCTATTGGTTCTTGGACCGAGCTATGCCATGCATTTTTAACGTGTTGGGGTGAGAACAAGTCCCTCGATCAATACTGGCTTGAGTTTAATGCCTTGAGGAGAGGGAAAGAGGAAGCCTTGGTTGTCTTCAAAAAGAAGTTTTACAGTGTTTATCATAGTATGCCTGTGGAGATTAGACCCACAGAGACAGCTACCATGGTGTACTATGTTATGGCTCAACATTCAGAGCTTGTCCTTCTCCTGAGAGAAAGGAAATGTCCATCTTTAAGACACCTGTTTGAAGATGTTGAAGAATTCAAAGAGAAAATCAGGGCTAGCAAGGGGGTCCATCTGCAAGCAGACCCTGAAGGATTTCATGTACCTAAGCAGGAAGACAATGTGTATGAATCAGAGCTAGAACAACAACAAGGAAGTATGATTCTCAGTTGGAATCAAATTCTTCAATATTTGAAGATTTTTCTATGGACATGAATGCATATCAATCTTATGATCAATTTCCAGAACATTTTGATCATGCAGTAGTGGCTTGCATAGATAATTGTATGTTCTTGGTTGATCATACGTATGATGATTTAAACTATGTTGTACATTTATCTTGTGATCATTCTTATGAAGAAGAAACTGCAACTGTTGATGATCAAGGGTTTCTTTCAAAAGAACAAGGAAACCTTTTACTTACAAGCAGAGAGGCGTTTACAAAGAAGCAGCCATGATTCTGTCACATGATTCAGGATCCTATAGCCATATACATGGAATCATATGTTTTAGATTTTCTGATTTTTTCAAGTGACATTATTTCACCGATACCCAAGGGTGATTCTGGTTTTATGAATGAACTAAATGTGCATCTCATCTTCGGTCCAGAGCATGTATATGAGAAACTATCACCTGGGATAGACCAGCCTACATGAGTCCTCTATCCACCTGTGAAGTTCATGTATGTCAAACAACAGGTAAACACTAATCAAAGGAGGGAGGTAATTTTTGACCAGTTGAGCATGCTTGATTATAAATTTCATGACCCTGTGGGGTCATATATGGAACTGAGTTTTCCAAAAGCATTGGGGCCTGATCAATTATCCATATTATCATCATTTGGGGGTATGGTCAGTATCCTAAGACATGTTCTCATTTTTCTATCATACTTCCTTAGTATTTTGTGGAGAAATTGCAGTAAAGAAAATAATCAGATTACCAAACAGTTTGGGTGGCTATGGTGGAAGTTTGATTTCACCTAGATCTTTGCAAAGAACAGTTAGCTTAGGTTTTGTACATAAATAATCTCTATCAAGAGCAGTTGTGTTTTCTTTATGATTGTAAGCAGAGTAGTTTAAGTTATCAATATGATATCTTTGGCATTATATCTCAGAGCATTATGGACACATTGTGCTAAAGAGAACGCTCGGATATGTGGCTGAGCATCGTGCACGTAGATCAGCGACTCACATCCAATATCGAACCCCCCCTGCAATTATGCCTTTAATGGGGGGGTTCGAGTAGGTGGTTTTAAAGCATGCCCCCCCCACTATCATGTCACCTCCTCATCAAATCGAACCCCCCCTCTGTGCATTACCGCTTACCTCATACCCCCCCTCCGAGCTAACCCCCTTACCAATTCCTAATACCACCTTCACTCCCGCCACCACCTGTCCTTCACTCACATCACTTGTGCACATGTCCCCTACCCATTGTCACATCTCCCCTCTCACCTTCCAACATGTGTCTTCCACTTCCCCTTCATGTCACCTTCGTCATGTTGTCATGTCCCCCCTGACCACTCACCCCCCTCTGCCTCCACGTCCTCTCCCTTTGCCACATCACCCTCACACCTTTTTACACCTCATTTACTGCACGTTGATGCCCACACATTACTAGTCATCTCTCTACCACCGCATCCTTCCACTTGGCCATAGCTCACTCGTCTTTCCATGTGAGTTTGTGGAAATCACCTCGCATCTCACCATCACCTTCCTCCACGTCCTCCTACCGGTTTACCCTACAAACATCCAACAAAGATCCAGATGGAAAAAGAGAAGAGCGAGGCTACCACGTTTTCTAGGTGTAGAGTTGAATCGGGCCCGTACGAATTCTGATGTACACAGTTAATGAAAGTGAGGGAGGTGGTTGAAACCTCGTCTCACCACATAAATAGAAATCCCAGAGGGACTGTCAGCAAGTCTGTTTCTCTATAGGTCCCTTCTGAAACACAATTGTGTCTGAAAGAAGATCATGTCTAATAGAAGACAACATGCACAATCTACCAGAGAACATGCAAACGCAAAGCCTTGAATGAAAAGACTCAGGCACGCCTCTGCTGCTAGTGGTGAATTTTCCTGTGTATATGAAGACAATTTTGACATTTTGTTATGGTTGATGGTTGAGAAAGGCTCCCGAATTGTAAAGTTTTGATGAAGCTTTGGTTCTTCTAGTTATGTATCTATATTTGAGACTTATTGTTTAATGAAAGCCAATTTCTTTTTCATTTCTCTGTAAAAGTTGTGTTAGAACACTCGAGCATGGATGATCCAGTTGAGGGTAGTTAAGTTGTTGTGATGTAGTTTTGATCACAATAGTATCTTGACTAGTTTTAATCAGTTTAATGTGTTATATTTTCCCCTCTTACAATGAATGGCTTGGGCATGGATGATCCATTCGAGTTGTCGTAGATGCATCATGATGCAGGTTTAATCATGGTGATGTTGTGACTATGTTTTTTGGACATGTTTCAGTGTCTGAACTTAGGCTTAAGAGTGATCCTGAGTCTGAGTTTGTCTTCTCCAAGTTGATGGAAGGCCTGATGCCCATAGCAGTCTCACTCATCTTTCTCACTAAGTCTTCTCTCTGCTCACACTTAATCTCAACTTACTGACTGAAGTTGATCAAGACCTCACCTTCTTGTGCATGCTGGTCTCTTTTTTCTGAGTTAAAACGATATTTTCTTGAGTCTGCACCCATTTGACCTCTTTAAAACCAACCTGTGACATATAAACTGATGGGTACTGGGCTCACCTTCTAATGCAATCAGAGGGTGATTTCTAGTGCTAACACAGTGGTATCAAAGCAGTCTTCTCCTTGTCATTTTTTTAATGCATGTCCCCGACGTGGTCAGGGTATAAAGAGTTGGGTCTCGAGCTTGTTTTTATTGAAGACAACTGCGCACACCCAAGAAACCATCCATAGTGGGTGAAAAGAAAGATGATGGGACAATATATCCTTTCAAAATGTTTCTCGAGGAATCCCTTGAGTGATAGAGGAATGAGATGATGGAAATCTTTGTACAAATCCTTCGACAACTTCCGACAAGCAATGCATCCACCTCAAGCAGAGGTGCCATCCCATTCAAGGTACATATCAATTTTTATATTCCTATATTTGAAGGTCAGATAGATGCAGATGTCATAGATAAATGGTTAAACCTTCTAGAAGGGTATTTTTCTATCCACAACTTTTCTGATAGAGAAAAGATTACATTTTCACTCCTCAAGGCCATTCCCCATGTCAAAGATTGGTGGTAGACCTTCTATGAGCAAAAGGAAATAGAGGGTTCCAAATTATTTGCAGTTGCGCCCACTTGGGGTTCCTTCAGGTATGCTATTAAGAAACAATATTGTTGGTCACACCAACCACACTAAGAGGGGGGGTGAATTAGTGTGTGGACTTTTACCACTTTTCTTGTTTCAAGTTAGCAATTATTTCAAAACATAATTTTACACATCAGCATTGTAAGATTGTATGTAGCCATTCACCAATGAAATCTATCAATAATTAAGTGAAATAAATTCATAAGCACAATGAACACAAGAGATACCATATGTATGTATAAGATTTTGTATTATTTTATATGTGACTACAATCACAGGGGTTTTCACAACACCAACTATTTTTTATCAGCACCAACTAAAGTAAGGAGAACCAACTCCAAGGAGAGCACCAACTCTCAATAAAGACTTAGTTTGTCGATAGATTTCAATCTATCCAACTAGAATTGATTTAGTAGTACAACCAACCCAAATACCAGTCATCCATTTATTGAATTTGCTCCATCTTAGGATCAAAGGTCTACAACAAATGATCGTCACCAGACTTCATCTTCCCTTGAATTTAACCCTTCTTCACTTCATCTTCTCTCTCTGAAATTCACACCTTCTTCACTTCATCTTCTCTCTGAAATTCGCACCGTACCAAAAATCACCAACCTCAAGTACAGATACACTTATGCACCCAGTCACCCACTTTTTCAAATGAACCAAGCATAGATGTATTTATACTCTTTCATGCTCAACCCTAGTTTAGTTTTAGGGCCGACTTGTGCCACAAGTTACAACTAACTTTCCCATTTACAATGACATTTGGGACCAATGTATAACCACCATTGACCATCATTCTGGGTCTTCAACTTTAAACCTGGTATACCACCTATCACCAAAAAGGGAACAATGAGTTCTAACCTTCATATCCTTTCAACAACCATCTAACCTATTTTTCATAAATCAATCACATGTATGGATCAATTTCTTTTGTCTCTGCAATGTTGCAGAAATCAAATTCTGTAGAGGTTCTTCCTTCAAATCATTTACATGTGACCATATTCACAAAACCATGGGATTATTAATTTAAGCTATGTTCCCAATGCCTTATGGTTTATGTGTTTGTAACCCATGACTGGGGGATGGAACCTACTCTTCTTGTACTTCAACCTTCAGGTGATTTCTCTCTCATCCAATCTTCTAGAGTTTCAACTTCCTAAAGTGGTTACCTCTCACAAGGGTTGATCCGACGATTAGCATGAATCTTGGAACCAAATAAACGATCTAAGTTCAATCCTTACTTATCCGTCCACTGTTTAATCCAACGGCTAAGACTTAATCAAAGGATGAGATGGATGACCATTAATTATTTCGGGACTTTGGGACTTCGGGGCTTTGGAGGTCCAGGTAATTGTTGTTCCAATTTCCACTAGAGTTGGTCAGCATCGAAGTTGTCAACATGGGAGTTCTTACATCATATTTCCACTACATTTTGATCTAATGGTCATGTGAGAATTCAAAGGATATTAGATCAATAATTAGCATTGACTTTGGCCTTCGACGCTTCGGGTAGTTTCTGGTGGTAGATGTTGGTTTCCCCCGAAGGAAAAACTCCCGTAGTGACGTAACTTGTTGACATCACTGCTGACTTGGCACTAGCCGAGTGTCTACCACGTGTCACCTATATTTGTGACTTGCATAACCTAAAGTGACAACAAGACCTAAACACTTGTCACCATCTGATTGTGCCATGTGTCCTTGCTGACATGGTCTTGTTGACGTGGATATCCTAATGTGGCACATGTCCTCCTCCTAGTCATAGGTTCATATGAATCTGTGATCCAATGATTGTGATCAACTCTTAGATCAATGGTCCAGATTTATTTCAGCCTTCGAGACTTCGGGCCTTTGCAATCATTCAACCTTCCAGAGTGCATTTCACCAAAGTAGACCAGATGGTTGATATTCGTTCTTCTGTAGATGGACGATCTTGGCTTGTCCAGAGGTTTAAAACAAATCGACGGCCATGACTTGATTTGCAGTTGAATGGATAGTTCTCGTTCACTTCGAGAATTCATATCTTCAGGACTCTGGCCTTTGTAGTCTTCCAATTCTCCCGAAAGAAATTCCGTTGGAGTGCGTATTATCACTTTCTACTTCATATATTTTCATAAGTCCAGGAGCTAGCATTGTGGGCTTAGGCACAAAGGAGCTCCGCTCTTCAGGTATTCGACTATTTGTGACTCTAGGACTCTTGGATACTCGAACTCTGAGAATTTCAATCCCTACGGAGTGTTTACCTACCGAATAATTCATAAGGTTGTGGTGACTACTTGCTGTCAGTTTTTTAGTACACCTTACGCTCTCCTTCCACTGCGCTTGATCTAACGGTCAAGAATGCTCCTAAAGTAGATCAATGATCAGGGTTGAGTTCGAAACCGAAACTTGTGTGATTGTTAACTCAACCCTTTCATCCCCCAATGGTTCCTCGTTGTTGATATTCCCTTACTGAGATTCGAAGGTCATGAATTAATCAAATGTTGATCTCTCTACCCTCCTCTGTAACTCTCAGATATGACGGTCTTGGTTTGTCCCAAAATCTACATCAGTGGACAATATTCTTGCTCGATTCTTTTGTAGTTTTACTGTGGGTATTTCAATCTCGATTGTTTTTCTACAATGCACTTTCCCTTATGAGATTTTTGGTTTTGTACTTGGATTCCAACTGATCAAGATCATTGATCTGTTGGGAATTCGATCCTGATAGTGTTTCTGCATTGCGTTGATCTCGTGAAATTTAATACATCGCCTCTCCTGAGCTTTAGTTAGATTCCTCTGCATGTTGTTCATAAAAACTCATCATCACATCATAATGACATCAGATGTTGACATCAATGACAATATGTCCAAAAATATCCCCCTTTGTCATTGGGGGAAACACACCAACTTCATACATAAACTCCCCCTGCGATGATGCTTCTATCCTATGAAGTTACTCTCCCCCTTTAACATCAATGGAAAAGGGTTGCTCCTCCTATGATTAATCTCTGTCTATCTATATGTTGCTGACCAAAATCTGAACTCATGTAACTCCCCTTGCAATCATGGTTTTCCTTCCATAACTGAATGAATCCCCCTGTCAATATGCTCTCTATGCCTCTGACTGCTCTCCCCCTTTATTTCTAAAAGGGTAGCTCTTCCTAAAAAACTATCTCCCCTTGTCATCTCTATTGTACAATTCTCTAAATTCATCTGAGAGACTTTTATACTCTGTTTTCCACATGACGGAAATTATTTGTGCAACAATTAACTCCACTCATGTTCACCTGTTCAGTCTTTGCTATCCACATCTGTGAGTGTCCTAGTTTCTTGGCCTTTGTTCTCTGATCTTCTATTATTTCAACTTCATTTTTCTTCCATGTTTCAATTACTCTTGTTGTCGTATTGTATGAATCATTTCTCATTGACTATCTCCTTGAGTTCCAACAGTCCTAGGATTTGTGTCCAAATCCACCACAATTGTAGTATCTCATAGTGTAACAATGTGCAACAATAGGTCCAAAAAGATTGCATTTCCAACATCTTACAATGTTGTTGAACCTACCAACTTGTTTTCTTCCATGATGCCTACAATCCAAGGATTGATGACCATATTCATTACAATAAAAGAAATGACCATCAAAAACACTTTCATACCTGCCCCTTTGACTCATCCTTGAAGGTGTCTCTCTTTTAAACTTTCTTTGAGGTGTAGGAGTAGCTTCTTGATGTCTTCCTTTATCCGATCTTCTAAATATTGTAGTGTTTCTTTCATTCTTTGAACATGAAGGACCTGCATCAGACCTATTTTCACCCTTTACAAATGAAGGACCTACATCAGACCTAGCTTCACCCTTTAAAAAAGAAGGACCTGCATCAGACCTGTCTTCACCTTTTACAAAAGAAGGACCTGCATCATACCTGTCTTCTCCCTTTACAAATGAAGGACCTGCATCAAGATTCATAGGAGTACCAATTTATTTCTTGTTGTAGCCAAGATCAGATTTATCATTTAGTGATCTTTGACTATCCAAGATCTCATCTAAGATCATAGATATGTTCGAGAACTTGACATGGTTGTTTGACTTCTCAACTTTATTTATAATATTCACAAATTCTGCTTCCATCTTATGACATGACTCTTCCCTTTCGTTCAACTGGTTCCTCACTACCTCTCTTGTTTTGGCTTCTTCAAGTTGGGTCTTTATACTGACATTGCTTTCTGTTAGTTCTTTTAGATCTACAAGGTTTCTGCTAAGTTCATCATCTTCCTTCTTCTTTTCTTTTGCTTGACTGATTTCATTCTTCAATCTCTCGATCTCCTCTTCTTTTTCTTCTAACTGAATATCTTACTCAGATATGACCTTTTCATTGTCTTTGAGCATTTCCTTTATTTCCAAGATACGCTTTTGATTTCTATGCTCATTATCTTCCTTATTCTTCTCTTTTACTTGACTGATTTCATTCTTCAATTTCTCGACCTCTTTTTTTTTTTCTAACTGAATATCTTGCTCAGATATGAACTTTTCATTGTCTTTGAGCATTTCCCTTATTTCTAAGATATGCTTTTTATTATTTTCAAAAATTCTTTAGTGTACTCATAAATATAGCTATAGTTTGAATAATCATAGTGATAGTTGTATTCACCAAAACCCCAGTCAACTTTCTGTTTAATATTTGATAGTTCTTATTCTACTTATTCCATGGGATAAATGCTAACAAATCTTTCTTCTATTGTATCTGAATTTTCTTCTTTACTTGTAGGGGAAAATTCAATATCAACATTATTGCAATCAGAATATTGTGGGGACTCTTTACCTTTATTGATGGTCGAGTCTTCCTTCTCATCCTTGATAGGAATGTCTTATGTGTCTTCTCTTTTGATTTGATACATCTTCTCTAACTTTATCCATAAGTGCTTGGCGGATGTGGATAGTACCATGCTTGCTTTGACGGTATATGATAGTCCATTGAGAACAATCTTCAATGCCACTTCATTGTTCTTCCTTACTCTTCTTTGGGATGCAAACTTGGATAGATTCTTCGAGGTAGTTAAGTGCCAGGGCTTACTTACTACTGAATCCCAAACTTCAGATCCTCTTGAATTCAAATACTATTTCATATTTTCCCTCCATGAAGAATAATGTGTTCCATAAAATAAGGGAGTGTCATTTCTGGAGAGAGCCATTTATCCACCCATTTATTCAGAATCTACCTTCTAGTGTTTAAAATGTGTTGAAGGCACCTGCTCTGATACAAATTGTTGGTCACACCAACCACACTAAGAGGGGGGCAGTGAATTAGTGAGTGGACTTTTACAAATTTTCTTGTTTCAAGTTAGCAATTATTTCAAAACATAATTTTACACATCATCATTGTAATATTGTATGTATCCATTCACGAATGACATATATCAATAATCAAGAGCAATCAATTCATAAGAACAATGGACACAAGAGATACCATATGTCTGTATAATATTTTTTATTATTTTATATGTGACGACAATCATGGGGGTTTTCCCAACACCGACTATTTTTTATCAGCACCAACTGAAGTAAGGAGCACCAACTCCAAGGAAAACACCAACTCTCAAGAGAGCACCAACTCCAAGGAAAACACCAACTCTAAAGAGAGCACCAACTCTCAAGAAAGACTCAACTTACCGATAGAATGCAATCTATCCAACTAGAATTGATCTAATAGTACAACCAACCCAAATACCAGTCATCCATTTATTGAATATTCTCCAGCTCATGATCAGAGGTCTACAACAAATGCTCATCACCAAACTTCATATTCCATTGATGTTATCCCTTATTCACTTCATCTTCTCTCTCTGAAATTTGCACCTTCTTCACTTCATCTTCTCTCTCTGAAATTTGCACCTTCTTCACTTCATCTTCTCTCTCTGAAATTTGCACCTTCTTCACTTCATCTTCTCTTTGAAATTCACACCATGCCAGAAATCACCAACCTCAAGTGAAGATTCACTTATTCACCCACTTGCCCACTTTTTTAAATGAACCAGGCATAGTTGTATTTATACTCTTTCATGCTCAACTCTAGTTTATTCTTAGGGCTGACTTGTGCCACAAGTTACAACTAACTTGCCCACTTACAACTACTTTGGGACCAATACATAACCACCATTGACCATCATTCCAGGTATTCAACTTCAAACCTGGTATACCACCTATGACCGGAAAGGGAATGATGAGTTCTAACATTCATATTCTTTCAACAACCATCTGACCTATTTTTTATAAACCGATCACATGTGTGGATCGATTTATTTTGTCTATGCGATGTTGCAGAAATCAAATTCTGTAGAGGTGCTTCCTTCAAACAATTTACATGTGACCATCTTCGCAAAACCATGGGATTATTAATTTAAGCGATGTTCCCAGTTCCTTATGGCTTATGTGTTCATAACCCATGACTGGGGGCTGGAACCTAGTCCTATGGTACTTCGACCTTCGGGTGATTTATCTCTCATCCAATATTCCAGAGTTTCAACTTCCCAAAGTGGTTACCTCTCACAAGGGTTGATCTAACGATTAGCATGAATCTTAGAACCAAATTAACGATCTAGCTTCAATCCTTAATTATCCTTCCACTACTTAATACAATGGATATGACTTAATCAAAGGTTGATATGGATGAACATTATTTATTTTGGGACTTCGGGGCTTCAGAGGTCCAGGTAATTGTTGTTCTAATTTCCACCAGAGTTGGTCAGCACCGAAGTGGTCAAAATGGGAACGCTTACATCATCTTTCCACTACGTTTTGATCTAATGGTCATGTGATAATTCAAAGGATCTTATATCAACAATTAGCATTGAATTCGACCTTCGACACTTCGGGTAGTTGTTGGTAGTAGACATTGGTTTCCCCCGAAGGACAAACTCCCGAAGTGACATAACTTGCTGACATCACTGCTAACTTGGCACTAGTAGAGTGTATACCAAGGTATGGAGTGACATCGACTATTGACATCAATGACAATATATCAATGACAATATGTCCAACACAATACTACCCTATTGGAAGTTATGATGGCTTGTATACAAGATGGACCACACTGCGGCAAGAAAGAGACCAAACCATGCCAGAGTTCACCAATGTCTTCCATACCTTACGCACCAAGCTAGGTATCAAATATTTTGAGAGACATCTGGTGCTCAAGTACCACGATGGTATAAATAGATACATATATATAGAAATGGAATTTTTGGACATCTCATCCTTGGGCGTGTCCTATAAATACACAGTTAAAATCAAGCATAAGATTAAGCAAAAGATGCGACAGTTTGGGTCTGGGAACCCCTCACAACAGAAGCATGGAAAGGGTAGTGCCAACTCACAGAACAAAGGACAGAGAAAATATGGGAAACCTTAGGACAACTAGTCCAAGCTACAAGCAAAGAAGGACAATGGAAATACAAAGAAAGATAGCGGGAAGTGGTGTGACTTCTCTTGGTTGTGGAGCCTAATTATCTTCCTGATTTAGAGGTCTTTGTTTTCAGCCGTGTTTATACCCCATGAAGACTTTACACCCCATAAGAATGTATACTCTTCCACATGGGGGAGTGACAAGTAGATGTCATTTTGATCACTCTGTTTATTTTAAAAGGCGAGAAAATGGAAGCTATATTATCTTGCTATTGTATGTATATGACATGCTTGTTGTAGGGTCTAATATGCAGGATATAAATGTGCTCAGGAAGAAATTAACTAATTCATTTGTGATGAAGGATTAGGTTGCTGCAAAGAAAATCCTTGGTATGAGAATAAAAAGAGACAGGAAAAGTCGCAAATTGGCATTGTCTCAAGGTGAGTACATAGAGAAGGTGTTGGAGAGGTTTAGAATGCATAATGCAAAACCAATTAGTACACCTTTGGAAAGCCATTTCAAATTAACTAAGGAAATGTGTCCTGTTGGCCCTTGGTTAGGAAAGCAAGCGAAGATCAAGGAAGAAAAGGAAAAATGCGAACTTCACGCAAGACGCGGTGACTGTTATTTGGTCGACATGAGCAAAAGAGAAGAAAATATGGAGTGAAGTTTGAGAAAGCAAGTCGTTGGATGAGGAGATCAAGAACGACAGATAAGAAAGGAAGAAGGATCATGGACAAGTCAGCAAGCGAAAAAAAGATATCATTGGATGTTTTGGAGCACCACGCGAGAAGAAAGGAAAGACAGGATGGCAAAGCCCTGAAAATAGGGGTCAAGTTGACCTATGGTTTTGGTATCTAGGGTTTTGACACCTAGGTTTTGGCCTAAAGATGTTGGTGAGTAATTGTAAGGTATAAATAAAGGTCACGGGGACCTAGTTTGGGGTTGTTGGTACGATATTGTTGTTAATTTTGTGGTATTGTTGTGTGAGAGATTACTATCGGGTGAGAGATAGAAGTGCTAAGTGTGAGAGCCTTCTAGTATTGTAAGATCTCTAGCGGGGTGCGAAGATCGATCTTGCAGATGGGTGCGCAGGAAGGGGAGAGAAGGAGAGGAGAAGAAAGAAGATCTGCTAGCTAAGAGCACAGACAAGAATTGTATGCTTTACCTTAAATATATTATAGCACAGTTATGTGGTCGTATCCCTAGAGAGAGGGTGAACCACGTATATTTTATGTTATGTGTGATTGATATTCTGACTTTGTCATTGATATACTATGATTGCATTGTTGTGTTAGATATGATAAGTAGATGTGCAGAGTATATCTAAGCTGACAAGTGATATATGAATGTTGTGTTGTTCCTGTGTTAGATCCACTTGATATTCCCCTTGGTTGTAGAAATCTCTATCCTGCAACCCCCTCATAACTGCTTCGGGTGTGACTGCATCTGCTTCGCAGGTGTTGCCGAAAGGGCTAGTAGTTAGGGTTTGTTGGTGCACTCTTGGAGATGAACCATGGGTCTGCCCCTATGCCAACAAATGGTTCCATTGTCGGGACCTGAATCTTCTTGAGGGAATGTGAAGGTGGTTTCCATCGAAGACAAAGATTCAAAAGTGGATAGAGGATCAAGAAAAGGACTTCGCTAAAGCCCAGAACAAGAACCGTAATATTAGTATAGAGGATTGGTTGGAGAAATATATCTTCACTAATATACACAAAATTTTCTTTGGGGGAATCCATCAGGAGTTGTATGAGTGGCTAGATAGATTAGCAGATACCCAGTTCGAGATTCTATCTAGACCTTCTGTGGTTTGGATGTCGGAGCTTATCAAGAAGGGCAAGAGAGTTGATAACTCCTGTTGACCTTTGACCAATTTTTGGGAGCACTTGGTCATATTTGACCATTTTTTGGACTTCGAGAGCCTGTCGAAGATGGAGCGCCAGACGAAGTGGAGATTGCAGAATATTGGCCCACTTTTGGGTCCCTTTTTGGGTTTTGGGGAATATGTAATGGGAAAGGGATGTCGGCCCGTGGGTTTACCCATGCTTACGCCCATTTTGTATGTATAAATAGAAGGATAGGCAATGTAAGAACGGATAAAAATAGTACGTCTATGTGATGTATGCTAAGTGCAAGTAATATCTATAAGAGCTTAGTGCCTATATGAGACTTGCAAAAGCTGAGTGCAAGTTACTATAAGAAGTTGTAGAAAGATTTGTGCTATAACGCAAGGAAGAAGGATCTAGCGAGCTACACAGATCTTTTGTCCTGTGTGTAGTAGGGTTTGGTGGCTCTGTTCTTGTAACCGCTTGGCTGACGATAATAAAGAAGAAGAGTTGGTGGATGTAGCCCCAGGGTGGGGGTGAACCATGTAAATCTGTGTGTTATGATTTGTGCCTTGACTTGATGTACTTATCTCTGCTTTTGCTAAGTGCTTTGATATACTTAGATAGATCTATTTATGCTTTGTGATTATTAGATTTGTATGAATAGTAGATCTGATATGTATGAAGATGCTTAGTGTTGATCTACTAGATCTGATCTGTTTTACTATTGCTAAGTACTAAGATGCCTTAGATCTAAGTGAATTTTGTGATGCTCTATGCTATCTGCGAAGTATAATAAGGGTTGAATATTGATAAATGATCGATGCTAAGTGCTCTGTAAGCGATATAATCACATATCCATGTCCCAGCTAAGGTTACAGACACTTAAGTCCTGCAACCACCCCTGCCTCTACCTCAGGTGAGACTTCATCTTCTTCGCAGGTGTTGCCGAAAGGGCCGGTAGTTAGGGTTTTGTTGGTGCTCTCTTGTATCATTGAACCCTGGGTTTTCCCCTGTGCCAACAACGTCGTATCACGAGTAGTAGATCACTGGTTTGATAGCACCATTGGAGGGTACATCACAGAGTTTGTTGTCGACATAGTAGATTCATACAACAAAGCTGAGAGATATTTATTTAAGGGACCCAGAGGAAAATTTTTACAATTCCTGAAGTTGAGACTCAAGATGCTATTGCATGAGAAGAACATCTTGAAGATACAGTAGATTGGTCGGATCTAGGAAGGATAATGTTCAAGAATTCAGACAGAGAGAGAGACACAGAAGCCAGACATATGCGCAATGGGAGAGTGTTTAGAGAAGTTCACCTTGCGAACCTATTCAAGAAGAACTACGGGAGGAGGGTTTCTATAGTGGAGAAGAGGCATATCTGATGGATGAAGAGCATTCAGAACCTACCAGGATAGAAGAAGGAAAAGCTGAAGAGCTTTGTTGGGAAGTACCTGAAACCTCAGAAACTACACAAACCATCGAAGTAAGTACTGTTATCCCTCCTGTTGATTCAGTAGTATTAAGCAACCATAGTAATCCCAGTCACCGGAGTGTCCAGAGCACTGTCAATAGTAGTCCACCACACATTCAGTCAGCAACCTTAGGAAGATCTATGAAAGATGAGATGAGGCTTCGTATTTTTAGGGGAGATGGATCTGAAGATCCTGATCAACACTAGTTCCTATGTGAAGCCATATGGAATATTAAAAATTTCACCGATGAAGCTGTCAAAAGAACACAGTTTAGTACCACTCTAAGGGACCGCACACTGAGCTGGTACATGAAGCTTGTTCAAGGACTTGCACAACCTAAGCCATTGAATCAGATTAAGAGTGCACTGATTGCAGATTTAAAGAAACCCAAGTCAGAGTCAAAATGTATTACAAAGATGAAAGAGATCAAGTAGAAGGTGGTTGTACTTGTTTGGGAGTTAGATTAGAGATTCAAAACCTTAACAGGTCGGTTGACTTTTCAAATCCAAGATGAACAGAACAAAGAATGGTTCATTGTTGCGCTCTTGCCACACATCAGAGTCCCTCTGATGCAACAGAAGATTGCTTCGCAGTCGTAGGCGCTAGAGATCACCATGAAGCTCGAAGAAGCCCCTATGGGAGAATCCAGCTCAGGTATGAGCCAGATCTTGAGTCAGCTAACCAGTTTGTCTCTGTAGGTTGAAGACATGAAGAGAGATAAGAGAAAATATAAAAGAGAAGACATCTAGTGTGTTAGATGCAGATCAGAAGGCCATGACAAGGAACATTGTCCCCTATTCAATGAATAATTTGGTTTATGGAGCTCCAAGCCCTTTGAAGCAAGTCATCTTACCTTGGTGCGAGGTATGCAAAAACAGACATCACCCTGGTGAGTGCTAATACATGCAAAAGTATGTTCAAACACCCACAAATTTGTATTTCACGTTCTACAAGTCCGTGGGACACGATGATAGGGATTGCAGGTCTTACGATCTCATGCATGAAAGGTCAAGAGACATATATAAGATTCAATATGAAGTACCGCAAGAAGGAAACACTACGCAGTATAACTCTCATAGGAGAGGAAACTTCAGTCATCACGGTGGATTCAATGGAAGAGGATGAGGAGGAGGAATGGGTCGAGGCTGTGAACAGATCATCTGTTATAACTGTGCACAACCAGGACACCTTGCAAGGGATTTTCATAACCCTTGTACCACTTGCAACTACTGCATCTCATTTGAACATGTTATAGAAGATTGTCTTGTGCTGCTAGCTGAGCTTCAAAAGAGACGAGTACCTCAGCAGAACCCGCAAGTGCAACTGATATATGTTGAGTCTCATGGAGAAGACCCTAGATTCACTCTTATAACCAAAGGAGGTGTTGTTGCAGTAGAAGACAGACTGACCCAAGAGAAGGTTACAAAAGACTCAGGAATCAGGAAGGCTACAGAGTAGGCACAAATGTTCGATGCAAAAAAAGAAAGACAAACGTTTGAGGAAGCAAGAAATGAATTCAGAGGACCCCAAGGTTCTTCATCAAAGACAAGACCAGAAGTGAGAGAATATGGAATGCCTCTGGCACTTGATCAGTCCGCTTCACCAAAAGAATGAAAAGAGGTAAGTAAGCTCATGGAATTTTTGTATACTTGTATCAATTTGGTTCAAGATGAAAGCACTGTACAAGAGTTACAAAATTTAATCAGACAATATGAGCTAGGAAGGATAGACCCCTTACTGAATAGGGAGGTATACCAAATCGGTAAGAAGAGAAGGAAAAAAAAGGAATTACATTTGAATGCTCAAATAGGAGAGTATGAGATAGACTATGTAGTCCTCGACTTAGGGTCGGAGGTCAATGTCATGATGAAGCAAACCTGGGCACTGATGGGAAAACCAAAGTTGATATATTCCCCTATCAGGCTTAGGATGGCTAATCAGCAAGCTGTAAGTCCTTTTGGCAGGTTAGAACATGTCCCTGTGGACATTTATGGAGTAAGAACATTTGCATATTTTTAGGTAATTGAGATAGTTGATGACAGTTGCCCTTACCCTGCACTGTTAGGAATTGATTGGGCCTTTAATAATTCCACTATGGTTGATTTAAAGAAGAGACGTATGAATTTTGAAAAAGATGGTCTTAGGGTCATCGCACCTTTAGATTTAGATGAAGGTCAGTAGTACACAGAACCTATCAGAGAAGAAGACCACACATATGCACTAGAAAACATATACAAGCTAACAGCCAGACAACAGGATTACTTTAATCCCATAGTCGATGGAAACTTAAGCTGGCGAAGTGATAGCGCATGTTCATAAGACTTAGAAGAATCATTAGAGAACTGGCAGAATAAGATGTATGAAGTATCTACAAGAAGATGTGCTAGATTAACCAGAGAAGTTCGTTGGATTGGCACAACAGTCAGTAACTTACCCACCTCTGATGGTCTGAATCCTTTAGAAACCTTCTTGTCGAAATTTGAAGAGAGTGTACCAATGCAACATAGATTATTGGCGATGGATGAGGCCTTGAAAGCCACACCAGCGAGATGATGGGGGGCACACAAAAGTAACATTACAGATTGGATACAGTGTCGTACCCTGATGACAGTGTGCTTCTCAGCACAAGTAGAAGGCTACATAGTTCGATACACAGGTCGAAGCTGCCCAAAGGACCATGTGAGAAGCTATGAGGAAGACTAGAGAAACATTCCTTAAGAACAATGAGTACACAAATTCATGAACACGCTGGACACAAAACCTATCAACTGGTACCTTCAAGCAGAGTTGCGCCTCATCACTACAGATTGGAAAGGTATGAATCAGAATTTTGTAACCACCTTCTTATTTGAAATTCAATATCCTTCAATAGATCAAGCACTACAGATTGTAAGATAGAAAGTATTGAAGGAGGTATCTAGTCTTCCCTTAGAACAGGAAGAGGATGAATGGACTGTGCCTCTCCAGAAACTGCAAGGCTGTTACAACATCAATGGCGATGAAGATGATGATCTGAGGAAGGTGAACATCGCAGAAACAAAAGGACAGAGAGATGTGGAAGGACTAGGGGTGGAGCTACCATTTATTGGAAATATGATTAAGATTAATAAAGTCAATATTGGAACAGAGCAGGCACCAAAGTTTGCAAATGTTAGAGATTATTGGGATGTTGCTACCATTGAAAAAACTACAGAGTTACTGCATGAATATCAGGACTTGTTTCCAACCAAGTTCACTGATATGAAGGGAATTAAAGGGACTATGGGTGAGATGAGGATTCCTTTGAAGCCAGATGCTAGACCAGTCAAATAGAGACCTTATAGAATAAACCCTAAATATAAGGAGAAAGTGAAAATTGAGCTCGACAGAATGTTGGAAGCAAGGATTATAGAGCTCGTCGAAGAGTCAGAGTGGATAATCCCTATGGTGGTGCAAGACAAGAAAACAGGAGAGATTGGGATATGTGAATATCTTAGAAAGTTGAATGATTCTTGTTTTCCTGACCCCTTCCCTACACCATTTACTGACGAAGTGTTGGATAATTTGGTAGGCCAGGAAGTATATTCTTTTACAGATGGATTTTCAGGATACCATCAGATCCGGATTGCCAAGGAAGATCGCCACAAGACCACATTTGAAACATAATGGGGATCCTATCAATATACAATGATGCCATTCGGATTGAAGAATGCCCCGACCATGTTTTCTAGGGTGGTGGTCAAAGCATTCAAGGAATTTCTGCATAAATTTCTAGAAGCATATTTTGATGATTGGACTGTTTTTAGTTTATTGAAAAATCATATTGAATGTCTAAGGCTAATGTTGGATAAATGCAGGCAGTGTCAAATTGCCTTGAACCTGAAGAAATGCATTTTTTTTTCACCATTTGGAGTTATGTTAGTTCATATTGTATGTAAGCAAGGATTGCTGGTAGATCCATCCAAGATCGCCATTATAGTTTATCTACCCCCTCCTACTTCAGTTAAGCAGCTGTGCATTGTGCTAGGACACATAGGATACTACAGGAAATTCATTAAAATATATGCTCAGATTACAACACCTATGGAGAAGCCGTTGAAGAAAGATTGTTAGTTTAGTTGGATAGAAGAATGTCAACAGAGCTTCGACACACTGAAATAGAAAATGGTTATTGCGCCTATTCTGGTTTTCCCAGACTGGACCAAGGAATTTCATGTGCATGTCAATGTGTCTTCCATTTCTTTAGGAGCTATGTTAGCACAACCCGGAGGAGGAGATATTGACCACCCGTTAGCCTTTGATAGCAGGAAGCTATCAACTGCTGAGATTAATTACACCACTACAGAGCGAGAAGGGTTAGCCATGGTGTATGCATTGCAGAAATTTCGCCACTACTTGTTGGGAGGATACTTCAAAATGTTTACTGATCACTCCATGCTGAAATACCTAGTCAACAAGCCAGTGTTGGGGGGAAGAATATGCATATGGCTTCTGCTATTTCAAGAATATGATTTTGAGATCATAGTAAAGCCAGGGAGAATGAACAAAGGTCCTGACCACTTGTCCAGGTTGAAACATGGTGAAGAGTCGACCAGTTTAAAGGATGCACTGTCAGATGCATAATTACTAGCCATTAGAAAGATCGATGACCACTTCGCAGAGATATTCCAGTTCCTATCAACAGGGATGGCACCTAGTGAGTACACAATTCCTCAAAAGAAATAGCTAGTAGTGCACGTTGCAGACTTATCACTTATAGTTGGACATCTATACAAGATGGGACCTGATGAGATATTGAGAATATGTGTTATGGAGGTAGAGCAACCAATGATCCTTGTCGAAGCTCATGAAGGCATCGCAGGAGGGCATTATGCAGGAAAAGCAACTATGCAGAAGGTTCTAAGAGCTGGCCTTTGGTGGCCTACCTTACACAGAGATGCTAAAGACTATTCCAGAGCCTGCGATGTATGCCAAAGAGTTGGGAAACCATCCAGAAGAGATGAAATTCCATTAGCCCCACAACTGACCCTACGAGCATTTGAGAAATGGGCCATTGACTTCGTTGGACCTATAAATCCACCAAGAAAATGTACAGGAGCAAGGTACATAATTATAGCAACAAATTACTTGACTAGATGGGCCAAAGCAAGAGAAGTCAAGGATTTTAGTGCAACTATAGTTGCATGCTTCATATTTGATGACATCATAACCAAGTTTGGATGCCCAAATATCCTTATGAGTGATCAAGGCACACACTTCATCAATAATACAATTGAAGCCCTGACTGAAGAATTTGCAGTCCACCATCAGAAGAGCACACCTTACCATCCACGAGAAAATGGGACAGTTGGAGCAGTCAATAAAATATTGGAGACAACGCTGACAAAGATTTGTAGTGTGAATAGGGATGATTGGGATTTAAGAGTACCAACAATATTATGGGCCTATAGAACCACTTGCAAGAAGTTGACAATGCAGACACCTTTTAAGTTAGTATATGGTCTTGAAGCTATTGTTCCAATGGAATATTTGGTACCAAGCCTGAGGATTGTTGACTTTACAGATATGGATGACCCTGGCGCTATTCGAGAGAGGCTTGCATAGTTGGTTGAATTGGAGGAAGATAGATTTATTGAAGGATTCCATCAACAAGTACAGAAGGAAAGAGAGAATGCCTACCATGACAGGCACATCAAGAAGAAGGCATTTAAACAAGGTGATCTAGTCCTAATATATGACAGTAAGTTCATCAAACATCCTCGAAAATTTCAGAACTCATTGGCTAGGGTCATACAAGATCACTTATGTTACAGAGGGAGGATCTGCGCAATTGAAAACATTGAATGGATAATGAAAGGAAGGATTAGTGAATGGGAGCCAACTGAAGTTGTACTATGACAACCAACTGCCTCGCAGCTCTCAGTAGAAGCATGAAGAAAAGGGTCTAGGTACCAGGTGCAGTTGAAACTGGATACTAGACATAGAAAAGATAGTCTGCACAAAGGAGAAAAAGGAGCCATAGAGAAGAAAGCAGAGGTTGCACTGCGTAGTCAGAAGTCGAAGTAAACTAGAAGGATCAGATCTGAAGTGCCTCGGGACGAGTCACAGGTGAGTGTTGGGGGCCTGTTGGCCCTTGGTTAGGAAAGCAAGTGAAGATCAAGTAAGAAAAGGAAAAATGTGAACTTCGTGCAAGACGCAGTGACTGTTATTTGGTTGAAGTGAGCAAAAGAGAAGAAAATATGGAGCGAAGTCTGAGAAAGCAAGTCGTTGGATGAAGAGATCAAGAATGATAGATAAGCAAGGAAGAAGGATCATGGACAAGTCAGCAAGTGGAAAAAATCTACCATTTGATGCTTTGGAGCACCATGTGAGAAGAAAGGAAAGACAGGCTGGCGAAGCCCCGAAAATATGGTTCAAGTTGACCTAGGGTTTTAGACACCTAGGGTTTTGACACCTAAGTTTCGGCCTAAGCATGTCGGTGAGTAATTGTAAGGTATAAATAAAGGTCATGGGGACCTATTTTGGGGTTGTTGGTACGATATTGTTGTTGATTTAGTGGTATTGTTGTGTGAGAGAGAAGTGCTAAGTGTGAGAGCCTTCTGGTATTGTAAGATCTTCAGCTGGGTGCGAAGATCGATCCTGTAGTTGGGTGCACAAGAAGGGGAGAGAAGGAGAGGAAAAGAAAGAAGATATACTAGCTAAGAGCGCAGACAAGAACTCTATGCTTTACCTTAAATATATTATAGCATAGTTATGTGGCCGTAGCCCTAAAGAGAGGGTGAACCACATATATTTTGTGTTATGTGTGATTGATATTCTGTCTCTGTATACTGTGATTGTATTGTTGTGTTAGATCTGATAAGTAGATGTGCAGAGTATATCTAAGATGAAAATAGATATATGAATGATGTGTTGTTCATGTGTTAGATCCACTTGATATTCCCCTTGGTTGTAGACATCCCTGTCCTGCAACCCCCTCATAACTCCTTCGGGTGAGACTGCATCTGCTTCACAGGTGTTGCCGAAAGGGCCAGTAGTTAGGGCTTGTTGGTGGGATTTTGGAGCTGAACCCTGGGTCTACCCCTGTACCAACATGTCCCAAGACACAGGAGGAGATAGAATACATGTCTAAGGTCTCTTATTCATCAAAAATTGGAAGTTTGATGTATGTGATGGTTTGCACAAGACCAGATATTGCACATGTAGTGGGATTTGTGTGAAGGTATATGAACAATCCAGGTAAAGAACATTAGGAGGCAGTAAAGTGGATTCTCAGGTATTTGAGAGGTACTCCTACTCATGCATTATGTTTTGGAGGTTCAGACATTGTTCTACAGGGATATGTTGATTCATATATGGCAGGTGATAAAGATAGAAGGAGGAGCACCACAGGGTTTTTTTTTAGTATAGGTGGAACAACAGTAAGTTGGATTTAAAAACTGCAAAAGGTTGTTGCAATTTCAACAATAGAGGCAGAGTATGTTGCTTCTACAGAGGCTAGTAAATAGATTATTTGGTTACATAGGTTTATGGAGGAATTACAAAAGAAGCAGGAGAATAGCAGGTTGTACTATGATAGTGAGAGTACCATTCATCTTGCAAAGAACTCAGACTTGCATTCAAAGAATAAGCATATACAAATCAGGTACCATTTCATATGATCCGTCTTGGAAGATGGACATTTGAAGTTGGAAAAGATACACACTATCTAGAATCCTGCAGACATGTTAACAAAGGGAGTAATTAGGGAAAAACTGAGTTCCTGATCAGTTTCAGTTGGTCTTCAAGAATGAATATGAAGATGAGAAATTTGTCAGGTCTAAGAAGGATCATAGTCCAACAAATAAAACTGCGGTGGAGTTGTTGAGATCTGTCTCCAAGTGGGACATTTTTTGTTGTGGAGCCTGATTATCTTCCTAATTCAGAGGTCTTTATTTTTAGCTGTGTTTATACCCCATGAAGACTTTACACCTTGAAAAAATGTACACTCCTCCAAGAGGGGGGTTAACCCCTCGGTAGGGTCTGGGGGCAAGCGGCCCCCCATCGAGGGTTCAGGGGCGAAGCCCTTGAAGGAAAAATTGCCTTGTAAATATATATTGTAATTTAATTGTAAATCTTGACCGTTCATTATAAGGTCGCAAATCTGACAATATAAGTTATGTTAGGTTTTTTTTCCCTAGAAGGAAAACCTCTTTTATGAGGGAAAAGTATTGCAACTATGTATCATGGCAAATATTGTATTCTGAGATAGGAGACTATGAGAGAAAGAAGATGAATTTACAATGGGTTTATTGTAGTTTGTATCCCTTCATTTGTTGGATAATAATAAAGGAAGTATTCGACAACACAGGTATTCCAATAGAGGATGAACACCTTTAGTAATCACTCAAATAACCATATCAAATATCAACATGCCGATGTTTTCACGTGGTAAAACCCCTACGGGGAAACATCCACAGCCCCAACCAACACTACCACTTGGAGTAGTTTATTAATGCAAAGAAAAAGATTACAGAGATATTTCACAAGAGAGTTTCTCACAATCGATCATCGACAAATGACCCTCCCTGCTCTTTAAATAGAGATCATGGACTAATCGGGTGTTAAGCGACAAATCAATGGTCATTAAGATCGAGGAGAGTATGAATCATCGGATCACTCTATGTTGAGAACATATAATGACCGTCAGATTTCCTAACTACAAATGCATACTAAAGAAGCACACTGAGAAACACACTTTTACCTAACGACACATTAGACCAAGTAGATCTTAACTAACTCCTAAGTGTCTAAATATCCTAACATCCCCCCTTAAGAACAACTTGGGATAGGATTGAAGGATTTACA
>JASDQU011177480.1:14795-25864 GCA_032191745.1 Picea mariana
TATATATATATATATATATATAATTGTGCAAGTTGTTTCATTTTTATTTAATTAATGTTTTTTTTTTACTTGGTGGTTAACTTATTCATTATGAACCAATAGTTATATATGTTTATATAATGGTTTGGTTATGTGTAAAATGTTTTTTGGAGTTAAAAATAGTTAATTATTGTTTAATTAATTGATTAAGCTCTTCACCTTGAAAGGAAGTAGAGGTGTCAAATAAACTTCCTATGCTAATCCATGAGAGAAAAATGGGCATAAACTTACAATAGGATAGTTGCAAACAAATGATAAAAACAACAAACAATTAAACAACGATTTCCAGGAGAAAACCCTTCAGGTAGAAAAACCCACACTCTAAAGCACCTTCAATGTATTATTCAACAATTAAATGGTTTTAAAATACATTATAAAGTCTCAGTGCTCTCAACAAGAGTGTTCAACAATGAGCTTCACGCCTACTCTGGCCACCCAAGCCTGTACAAGCCAATAGGCCAATGGAGTATTCCAAGCCATTAAATAATCTTCATTATATGAAATACCGTAGGTTGCCCAAGACCATGGACTCGTAAGCAGTGAACTATAAACCCCTCTTTGACTGTATCAAAGTTATCCTAAGTACTTGATGGCCAAGTCAAGATAAATCCAACATTCCCCCTTTTAAACTTGACTTGGGATAAACACCTACCCCACTCAAAGTTTATTAACCAGGTTTCCGAGAATACAACATGCTCACTATAACCTAAGTCTACATCTAGACTTTAAATTGATGAACCATCAAACTAGGGGTTCACATGCCTAAATAGGTCTTACAACCATATGTCCATTTACGTATGTGATAAAATCCAACACCATAAAAATACACACTATTGTATGCCGGAGCATGTGATGCTATGAAACATCAACATGTTCCATTGCCATCATTGCTCCTGATCCAAATACAATTACATAGAAAAAGTACTTATCTTACCATTGTATGCCCAAGCAAATGATGCAAGAAGCAGCTACCTGCTTTTTTACCCACATCCCTCTCTTCCCTAAGTAAATTGAGCCAAATCAATCACTCATTAACCGAGTACTTTCTTCATATATTATCCCTAGTATGATTCCCCCAATGCTCGAAATTAATCCCTATGATACCTTTCTGAATGATTTCCATTATTGTGCCTTTACACTTCCCATTAAAGTGAATCAATCTTATCGAACTCTTTCAATAAAGATTTTGCAATTCTTGATCTTTGAATTTAAGCCCAAAAAATATGCCAAAAGGAATAAAACTTCATAAATCACATAAATATAACATGCTTTGATACATGATTTAAAGAAAGTCTATAAGTATCATAATAACTCATCAAATTAGCAGTAGTTCTTTACAAAATGACTATGTATGGCACGATTTAAAGGCATTTTCTTAATGTTCTACTTTTTGAACTTTTTCATCGAAATTCAAAGAAACAAATCTCGGTGAAATCACTTTGTTATGTTGTTTAAATTGCATTTTTGAATGCATAAATGAATTCAACACCTTGAAAATCCCCTGGGACACTCAAATTATACAGACTCAACTACTCAAACCTACAGTTCTAACAATTTCTAATTGATTTTCAAACAAAAATTATTAGGAAATATGCACGAAAAAACACAAAAAAAGAGAATTTTTTGACTACAAACAATTTAAATGTTTTACACATCTTAAAAGTCACAAAAAATTAATAAAGTTGAGGCGTATTATTAATACACATGAGATCACCATAACCTAGATTAATGAGTGGTTTGTGGAAAACACGTATTCCAATGCACATCGAGGGGTTGCGGTCTCTTTCTTTGAGCGAAAACCCCTATCTCTTTCTTTGAATGGAAACAACCACTCCGATCTACACCATTTTCCTATTTTGGCACATTTGGCCTCCTTCACAATTGAACACTCTACCTAGATACAAGCTACTTGTAGATTCTTCCCTCTAATGTCTTTTGGTATTGTTGAGCTTCCTCATCACTTCTTGGAACGTAGTAGAGCATGCATGCACCAATTTGTTCTCCTCTTAATCCATCACGCCAAATAGCACGCATTTCGCATGCATCACCAAGCTGATCAAATTATTAAATTACCTAGCCATTGCAATGTAGCACCAATTCTCCATATCACACTTTGAGAAGAGATAAAGCTTGCAGGAGGCTTGCTTTTATTCTTTGACGGACCCATCGCTAACTTCCCCACTAGAAATGACCCGTTCATTGCTGACGTCTGGATTGGTATTTTCATAAGGCACAGATTGTGGCCCGATTAGGAAAATGATTTAGGACCGATAATCTCCCGAGGCACAATTATTGGCCCAATCAAGCTGAATAGTCTGCCCCCTAAGGACATGGTCGTCCCGATTAGGGTGGTTGATGCAGGACCGATATTTTCTAAGGCATATGGGTAGAGATTGATCTCTATGGTACATATGACCTGATTAGAAAATAATCCGAGACTGAAATTCCTGTAGGAATGGTCTCTATAGCCCATGGCATGGATTTCAACATTTGGACGGACTGACATTCTTCTAGGACATAGGTTTAGATTAAAATAATGGTCCTTGTAGCCCATTGTGGGGCTTTCAACATCTATTGGGACAACTATTCTTCTAAGACGTATGTCTGGAATAGAAGAATAGTCATTATATCACTATGTTGAGTGAGTGACTTATTCAACATCATGCTCGATTACTTAGATGGAGTATGGCCTAGAGAGATGATGCAATTGATGCTATCAAGTGATATTGATAGTGGTGATGTTGCTCATCAGTTGATCTACGTGATCATAAGATAGCATGTGTGGCTATGATGATGCTACCAACAAAATGGTCTGTTTTTGCTCAAGACCATTACCGTTAAATACCTCCTTAGCTAGGAGGGAGTGTTGATGTTACGGTGATTGCGGGAGGTATTAACCTTCATGTGTAACCTCTGATTAGATTAGAATGTTCTAGAAGCTAGAGAAACCCTAAACAAATGTGTAGAAACCCTAGAAGACATGTCGACCCAATAAAATAATTAATATTTAAGTATTAGCCTCTAAAAGAAGAAGTTGGCTTGGACAGGTGACAAAGAGCACTATAAATACAGGGAACTTGAGCTCATTTGGTTATTCACTCACTCACAACTCACACAAGTCAAGTGGTGTGCAAGTTTGGAGGAGTGCAGCTGTAGCTACTGCAATTGGGTTTTTGGTCTTGGTTTATGGTTTGTGGACTCTATGTTTGGTGTGTTATTCTTGGAGAGAGAGAGATACACTATCTCTTGGTTATCTGTTGGGTCTGGTACTGCTTCTGGAATTATTCTATCTGTCAAGGTTACGATGCTCAGGGGTGGATGTGTGCCTATGGTTAGGTGACAATATTGAGATATTTGTTGATGCTTTTGGTAGTTGCGGGAGGTATTCACCTCCAAGAGACCTCCTACGAATGATATCATGAGAAGAGAAAAACCCCAATAACTTGTGATGAGAAACACTTGTACAATTTTGCCCTATTGTGTAAAGACTAATCTATATTGAGTTAGAAATTAATTTCATGTAACTTGTACAAGTCGGCCCTAGTGTGAAAAGACACATCCCCTCATTATCTATATCTATATCTATATAAGTGCGCCCCATCCTCATTTGAACATACTAACACACACATTGTCCCTTGATCTAGTGCGCACCTCCTTTAGTCCCTTGTGTGCAACTACTGGAGAGCAGATCTTGTTTTCTCTTGGTATTTTCTCCGTATGTGATTGTCTTTCTCTTGGATATCATTTTGTAGCAGGTCTCCTGCTCTGCTCGGGAGGGGCACTTGAGGATGCCTATGGTTGGGTGGTAATAAAAAAAAAGCATTACCTATGGTTAAACGAGCAGACCCACTATGTAATATATGGATGGTTAAATCTTCTTGAGATCCTGGTTAAGTTACTGTTGTTGCAATCTAGTCTAGCATTTAAAATTCAACATGGTATCAGAGCGATTCCTGTAAGATGACCATTGCACAAAAGTTAAGGGTTGTTGGGGCCCAAATTACAGGCACAAAAGAAGGGGTCGAGCCTCCTTAACAAACCTGTAATGAAGTCTAAAGTTGGTTGTAGCAAGGAGAATCCCTTCTAGGGCTGTCACAACAAGAATCACCATAGCAACGAAATATTGTTGTTGCTTGTCCCATTTGAGTTGTTCTACACTGTAGGAGACATTGTCATTGTTGCCTCCAACTATTGGGCTTCCTCTGAGTGCACTAGATCTAAGATCCCTTTGGATCTATTGTCACTGCTTGGATAAATGTCCTTTTGTCAAGTGTACATCTCCTACAAACACCCTAATCTTATATGCAAGTGCACCATCCAACTTTGTCTTCTAATATGAGACATTACACCAATAACAAGAAAAAGTTAGAAATATGAATCAGAAAGTTCAATGTCCAGGAAAATGTCAATAAAAATAAAACCCTAAAAATTCAATTTTTGACGAAAAGTCAATCTGAGAGATGTAACAGGTGCGTTAGGGAAAGGCGAGTTGATCTATGATGGAATTTGTCCCAAAAAAATTATAATAAGTGCTCAACGACCTTTACAAGTTTAGATCTGTGCAGCGGCAAATTGCAACGACAAATCTCACGATCTTCCTTCCAATGGCTAGGCTGTTCTAAAGGAAACTTGCTCTGAAACCATGTTAGATTTTCATTAGTTTTGTTAACATTAGATTTAACACAACATTTTTGTCTTCTTTTAACATTCAATAAGCATATACTGAAATATATAAGTAGCAAATAAATAAGCACAAGAAGACAAAGATTTATCCTGGGAAAAACTCAACCAACTTTTCTTAGAGAGAATCTTTCCAAACCATGAACAAGCTCTATTCACTAGAGAAAACCAACAAAGAAGAAAACCCTCCAATATGTACTTATCTCACAAAGAGAAAACACATCAATATAGCTGCAACAAACCCTATCTAGAGCGCTAGAGTATCTGGCCTCCATCAACGCACTACCAAGACAAAAGAGAAACCATAGTGAGGCTTATGAAGAAACCCTAGCCAACATGTGCCCTTCTTCCTTCCTTCTTCGTTGGACTGTTGCAATTGTTGCTCTCCACTAAACTTGCATTAGGATTGCAGAGTGAATATGAGTGTGTCAAATGAGATAGCGACTGCCTTTATTTATACTAGCTTGTTAGGTGACTTTTCAAGTAGGATCAACCTGTCTTTCTAGAAAATATATTTTCTCTTTGTCTTTTTCTTGTGCGGTCAACTTGACTTCTGGAGCAATATATTTTTATTTTCTTAATTTCTGTGGGGCCCATTGACCACCTATTCAACTAAGGGGTCAACTCCATGTACCATGAAGATATGCATCATCATATGCTACCAAGTCAAAGACTATTTGGTTCTACAGGGCAATTTTTGCCTCCAGCACACATTTTTGTAAATGGAATTTTTGCTCCCCTGTGTGGGATAATAATGTAATAGGTTTGTATGGATCATAGTTAAGTCAGTTACCTTAGAATTTCTTCATTAGGAGAGTTCCTTTCACCGATTGCTTTTTATCCTCAGGTTATTAATTGGGCCTAACCAACCTTATTAATTTCCCTTGAGTTTTTCACTCCCACTATTAAATAATCCTCCAAAGTGGTGAAAAGCGTTCTAATGGATTCATCCTCTGGTGGCTAGTGTTTAGGAATGATGTAAATGACCATGTAAGATAACTCAAAAAGTTTCGCGGAATTTCGTCGAGTCTAGATAGTTTTTTTTTTAATTAATTAAAATTTCTTAAGGTTGGAAATTTAATTAATTAATTAATTTTTGATAAATATTGTAAAAACTAGGTCCTTGGGTTTTTGATAGGGGTATTTGTGCTCAAAAGAAATGGAATGACACCCCCTACACCCTTGGACCAAGTTTCAGCTCAGTTAGACAACTTTTGCTAGGTGTTTGTCCACAAGGAGTCTTAGTCAGTTAATTAAAAAAAAAACAACAAAAAAAAAAACACAATTTTAATTGCTAAGCCATGACATGGGAAAAATGTCAATTTTGTAATAATTGAGTAAATGGAGTAAATTAAAGGTGGATAATTATGAGAGAGACATATCCTAACCTACCCAACCCCTTTCCCTACCTTTACACACTCCCTCACTCACACATCCACTCAAAAGCTCACGCCCTCATTGGTTTGCACCCCCTCTCTTGGAAAAAGTGGAAACATGTTGCAAAAACTGGAAACTTGCTTTGAGGCAAGTCGTGGCCCCCTCCCCCATGAGGTGCACCCCTCCTAGACTCCCCATGTCCCACTTGAAGTGTGTCCAACTCACTCCACTGTTAGGACCCATAAATGTCCATTCTTCATCACAACTTTTACCTATTCAACCTTATCATCTCTAAGTTAAATGCCTACTATAATGCATGCTAAGACCTTTTTCCCCAGGTATGAATCATTTATCTTGCTTTTATATTTTCATTTACTTAGCATGTTTGATTGGTAACGTTCACATGTTTTACCCATAAAATAATTCAACTAATGATCGAAATGAATAGAACAACCAAGTCTTAAAGAATGATCGTTGTTGTTACACCAGTTGTTACAACTATGCGCCAATCTTGGAAGTTGTTACAACTATCCGCCAATCTTGGAAGTTGTTACACGACTGCTGCAACAGGTGCCACTGATTCTGCTGATACATGACTGCTATAACAAATGCCACCGATTTTGTTGTTACACGACTGCTGCAACAAATGCCACCGATCCTGGAAGCTGCTACACCTATTGTTATATGTTTTAACTTGCAAGATTAGTTCTAGATCTTGTATTAATGATATCATATGAACAGCTTGAGAATCATGGATTCTCAAGGCTGTTCTGATTTTGTTTTAACTGAATGACTCTGAATTTAAATAGCAGAGCTTTTGTAATCAGTGGGACGGATTGGGACTATGAGAAAGTGAAGAGAAGTAAAGCTTATTGTACACCATATTTTTGGCAAATCAATAGAAGAGTGGATTGAATTTCTTTAGTAGACTGTAGCCTATTTTCCTGAGAGGATTCAATGAGAAGAAAAGGGCCCACCTTCCTCACAGATTCCCCTCTGTTTTGAATTCCATAATTGTTGTTTTAATGTGAATGGTTTATCTGATTAACAATTCTAGAACATAGTTGTTGTTACAGTACAATGCTTTCCTATAGATGCGCATAAATCTGTCTCATGAGAATTAAAAGTCAATTGTTGAACACTGTTGGATAATTGCTTTTATTTTTTTTCGCATTAGATTAAAATCTTGTTTTCAAGTAAAAGAAAATAAAAGTGTGGATTACTTTCTTGCAATAAGTAGATTTCCTTCTGCAATTAGTAGAGAATTCCTTCCTGCAAAAGTAAAATAGAAAGTTAGATTAGAATAGGTAATCCAGAATTCTTATACATTCATTAGTTTAGATTTCAATTTGTGATTTCAATTCTAAAGTACTCCAGCTGTGTCGGCATAATTGTGTTAGTAATAATTTTTGTTTCTTTTTTTCCTTACTACAATTAGATTAGTGTTGCTTCCATAATCTAACATACACTGTGCACAATTATCTTGAAATAATAGACTTCCCTGGGTTGACAACTTATATTGAACACCTTAACTCTCTATTCATTTAGACAATTAAAGTGCCCAATATTTTGGCGCCGTTGCCGGGGAAGATAATTATAGATTTTTGTAAGCACATTAGTTTTTTTTCTAAAGATATGATTAGTCTGCATGAATCGAGGAACGCGAGGACATATTCCCCAAAATACTAACCCTACAGGTACCAGAGGACATGGAGGAAGAAATCCCACACTGGGAAGACAAACATTTGTTAATGAAATAATAGCCAGAGCCAATTCTTCTTCAGCATCTCTTCTTCACGCTGCAAATCCTCCAAGAAGACGTAATCTTCAGTCATCAGAACTACCCCTTCTTGAAACATCGTTTTCATCAAGGGCTGGAGCTTAAGCAGAAGTCAAAGTTGAAGATTTGTTACCAACAAATCAGCAAGCAACACTGGAGAACATTGAAGATCAGGGAAGTATAGTTCGAAATAGGGAAAATCTAGAAGAAACAGTTTATCAGATCAATGGTCGGGTAGTCACTAAAGAAGAGTGGGACACTTTTCATACAGAGTGGAGAGAAAGAGCACATATGAAAAATCAAGGGGATAATGAAGAAGAGTTCCACTAGGAGAACCCACAAAACAATGAAGATCAGGTAAATAATGAAAATACTATCTCTACCCTGGTTTTTCCTATTTCTGATGTTCCCACACGAGGGATGGCTCCTATGAAAAACATACCTCTCTCAGCTTTGCCGAATTTTCATGGATTGTCTACTTAGGATCTGGATGAGTTTCTATTTGAATTTGACATTTTGTGTAGAAGCTATGACTACACTACCACTGCACAAAAACTTAAACTATTTCCAGCTACATTGAAGGGTAATGCGTTAAGATGGTTTATGAGCTTGGGAGGAGAGAACATTTCAACATGGGTACAGATGAGGCATCGTTTCCTAAACAAGTACCAAGACTACTGCCGAACAAGGGAACGAAGGGAGGAATTGTTCAAAATGTCTCAGAAGGAGGATGTGACCCTTGAAGATTTTGTGGAACGACTCCAGTATAATCTACAAAGGTCTGGGCATCCGGATGTAAGTAAAGACATTTTAAAAACTATTTTGCTAAAATGAGTTAGAGAAGATTGTTTAGATATACTGAATATGCTTGGCAAAGGAGATGTATCTAAAGAATCCTATGAGGACATTGTAGACCTCTGTAAAAGATGTTCTCAAGGATCTACAAAGAATAGGTCAGCTACCAAGGATACCATTTTTTCAAGGGTACAGAAATAAGCCAATGGAGGAGCAACAAGAGCAGAAATAGGTAATCTGTTGGAAAATTTCAAAATAGAGATGATTAACTCTTTTGCTTCACAAATTGACACCTTGCAGATCAAGCATAAACAAGCAGAATCAAAGCAAGCATTGTGCATTTTCTGTCCAAAATGCAGGAAGAAACATCCACCAAGGGAGTGCCTGCTGAACAGTGTCCAGGTATGTCTTATTTGTGAATTAGATCATGCTACTGACCAATGTCCCTCTCTACCAGGAGTAAAAGCATCAATGAAGGAAACTAATGAGGAAGCAGATGTTGCCTATCTAATTACACAAAGGAGACAATGACAACCAAGAAGTCAAGGTATGAACTCTCAATTCTCTCCTGCAACACTTAATTATTGGAACAATCAGCCACTATATGGCCAGACGAATGCTCCCCCTCCACATCAGATGTCAACCCCTTACCAAGATCCCAATGCATGGTTACCTATGCCTCAGCAGCAAAATCACCATRGACAATGRAACCCATATTGGAGAGGCCCTCAACAACACCTTAGTTATCAGAACCATCACCAACTGAACCCTTATCAACAACAATTCCAACCCCAGTACCARCAACAACARCTGCAGTTACCCCCAAATGCCCCACTGAACAATCCTCCTTTACGACCTCAGATGCCTGTGCAACCTAACCCAAACCCAAATAAKAAGGCCGTTYAGAACATAGACATACACAATGTGCCAACCTTGTCTATTACTCCCATGCCTTGTGATGAAATCAAATTAAGATCAGGGAGAATAGTCGAGCCAATAATTGAAGATGCTCCATCTTCAKARTCARACAAKGAATCARGGGAAAKACCATMTRYTGATACARAAKAAATTGTCCAACCTATAATAGAGTCARCAGACCCACCATTCCCTGATAGRMTGACAATTRCYAAACCTGTGGAATTACCATCTTTCAATCTCTTAGGAGAATTGCAAAATATGCACGTTAATATTCCAYTATTGCAAGCCATCAGAGATGTCCCTATTTATGCCAAGATCGTAAGAGATCTTTGTATAAAAAGACTTGGACGAAAACCCAGGGATCCCCTCACCATGCATGTGGTGGGGGATTTTTCTGAACTGATGTTAGGCAAATCCCCACCTCCTAAGTATGGCGACCCAGGAAACCCTACGGTCACTGTCAAAATTGGACATACATCTATCCCCCATGCGCTAATCGACTTAGGGGCGACAATTAACATCATGCCAATAGAAACTACACAATTGCTGTAACTCAGAACACAAGTCCGACCTACTCCTACTGTTCTTGAATTAGTTGATCGTTCTACCATCAGACCAGAAGGAGTAATAGATGATTTAGTCATTTTCGTGGATTCATGGGAGTATCCTGCTGATTTTGTTGTACTGCAACCCAAAACCCGTCTGGGGGGCCACCCTTTAATTCTTGGAAGACCATGGTTAGCTACAGCTGATGCTTTCATTGGTTGTCGGTCTGGTTTCGTGACCATCTCTGATGGTTATAATACAAAAAACCTGACCATGTATCCTCATGCTACACCTAGGTGTTAATGTTTAATCCATTATTATAGTTCTTTGCATTTCAATAGATAACAATAGCATAATACAAGATCATTGAGAAATACACAATTACAAGAGACACAACATTTATCCTGGGAAACCCTCTAGGGGATGAAAACCCAACAAAACTTCCTTATTATAGATAACCAATACAATGCCAAGAGATAACTCAAACTAAAACATAAGTTCCTCTCCCAAAGATGCGCCACTCTCTCTCCTTCTTCTGCAATTCTGAAACTTGTCTCTCAAAATGAGCAAGTGAGTTGTGTGTCTAAGTGACGCGCTAGCCTCCTTATTTATATTAGACTGGCACGTGTGAAGTGTCTCTTCACTAGCAGGGCCGACTTCTCCCACTGGGTGGTTATAACCACCTTAATTACATTCCGGGGCCTCTTTAATATCTGTTGGGGTCGACTTCTTATTCTACCTATTATAATTATCATTTGACCAATCCGCAAAAGGGGATTTGGTCCTATTACAATAGCCGACATGATCAATCCACAATGGGGATTGATCCGATGAATAATCTATCAAATAATAATAAGAATACTCTTTGCAGTTACATTATTTCAACACTCCCCCTTAACAAGAAGGGTATTCTTCAGCAACATCATGCGAGAGA
>JASDQU011177481.1:0-25428 GCA_032191745.1 Picea mariana
TGCGTTGACCTTCTACAACAACTCATCGTACCTTTCTTGCAATTCATTGTTTTGCTGCAACTGCAACTCATGTTAAATTTTATGCACTCTTCCAACAACCATGGTGAATTCTATTTTGGTGGAAGATAGGCTTGATGGAACAACCAACTTCAGTTCTTGGAAATCTATATTGCTCATCACTCTAGAAGAGAGTGACCTAATGAAGTACGTTGAAGAAGTTGTACCGGAATCAACTAATGATGCAGAAAAATCTCAATGGTGGAAGAATGATGCAAAAGACAAAAAGATCATCATGTATTCTGTGAGAGACCATTTAATCCCTCACATATCCAATTTGAAGACAACTAAGCAGATGTACAATGCCTTGAAGAAGTTGTTTGAGAGAAACAACACCAACATAGCACTTGCCTTGAGACACTAGCTTCAGAATCTGAAGATGACGAAGTCTGATACAATTTCCACCTTCTTCATGAAGATTTAAGAGATCATAGGTCAGTTGGATGCTATTGGTGAAATCATCTTTGATAGAGAACTTTTCATGATTACCCTTAATGGTCTTCCAAGCCATTGGGAGCCATTCATTCAAAGTATCAGTGGGCGATCTAAATTGCCCAAGTTTGATCATTTAAGGGTAGAATGTACTCAAGAGGAGACCAAACTTTCAGCTAGAGGCATGCAATGTTCCCATCATGATGACAATCTATCCCTTGCCACTCATGCAAGGAAAAGGAAAGGAAAAAGAAGAGGTTTCGACAAAACATTTAAAGGAAGGAAGTCAACACCAACTTCTAAGAACAAAAAGAAGGACATGTCAAAGGTTTAGTGCTTCAGATGTGACAGGTATGGCCATTATGTGAAAAATTGTCCTACATGGAAGAAAGGAAAGCAACATGCTTCCACTGCTAATGTTGATTTAGAACCACCTTAGAGGAAATCAAGGAATGAAAGCATGAATGATGAAGAGTTCTTCTTCATTTCATCCCTCTCAAGTATGGTTCCTACTAGTAATGATATTTGGTTGATTGACAATGGTGCTTCCAGACATATGACTGGATACAGAGAGCACCTTACAGATCTAGTAGAGAAAGAATCTCATTTGCATGTTGTACTTAGTGATGATGCTAGATATACTGTGAAGGGAGTTGGATCCACTTCCTTACAATTGGATTATGGCACCCCACTCCATTTGAGTGATGTATTATTTGTACTTGGGATGAGAAGGAACCTTGTCTCTATTTCATCCTTAGAGAACAAAGGCTAAAAGGTTTCTTTCTTTGATGGAAAGGTTCTTGCATGGAACAAGAACTCTAGTATGGATTATGCTCAGGTGATTGGTGTTTGAGAGGACAAATTGTACAGATTGCTTGTCTGACCAGTTCAGGCCTTAATACATGATTCTATTAGTTTGAGTGAACTATGGCATAGGAGACTTGCTCATTTACATTATAGAGCTCTTCTTCCTTTAGGGAAGATGGTGACAAGCCTTCCAGATATCCATGTTGAAAACGATGGCATTTGCAGAGGTCGTGCTCTTGGAAAGAATCCCAAGGGGTCCTTTTCGAGCAACGACAACAGATCCAAGGGGATCTTAGACTTGGTTCATATAAATTTATATGGACCCATGACAATTGCTTCCTTGAGTGGATACCTATAGTATGTGATCTTTATTGATGACCACTCTCGGAAGACTTGGATTTACTTCTTGAACACCAAGGATGGAGTCCTTGCCATATTTCAGGAGTACAGAGCATAGGTCGAAAACTTGACTGGAAAGAAGATTAAAGGGTTGAGATCAAATAATGGAGGAGAATACATCTCCTAGGATTTCATTGATTTCTGCATTGAGGCAGGGATCAAGAGGGAGTACACTGTTCCTTAAAACCCTCAACAGAATGGGGTCGCAGAGAGGAAGAACAAATCTATTGTTGAGGCAGTCAAGAAAATGATTCATGATMAACATTTACATATGTTTTTGTGGGAAGAAGCATCCATGAATGCAGTATATGTTCAGAACAGAAGTCCTCATAAGACTTTAAGGAACATGATTCCCGAGGAAGCCTTCACCGGAGTGAAGCTTGAGGTTGGACACTTTAGAGTATTTGGGTGTCTAGTATACATTCATATACCCAAAGAGCTCTTCTTCCTTTAGGGAAGATGGTGACAAGCCTTCCAGATATCCATGTTGAAAACGATGGCATTTGCAGAGGTCGTGTTCTTGGAAAGAATCCCAAGGGGTCCTTTTCGAGCAACGACAACAGATCCAAGGGGATCTTAGACTTGGTTCATATAAATTTATATGGACMCATGACAATTGCTTCCTTGAGTGGATACCTATASTATGTGATCTTTATTGATGACCACTCTYGGAAGACTTGGATTTACTTCTTGAASACCAAGGATGGAGTCCTTKCCAKATTTCAGGAGTACAGAGCATAGGTCGAAAACTTGACYGGAAAGAAGATTAAAGGGTTGAGATCAAATAATGGAGGAGAATACATCTCCTAGGATTTCATTGATTTCTGCATTGAGGCAGGGATCAAGAGGGAGTACATTGTTCCTTAAAACCCTCAACAGAATGGGGTCGCAGAGAGGAAGAACAAATCTATTGTTGAGGCAGTCAAGAAAATGATTCATGATAAACATTTACATATGTTTTTGTGGGAAGAAGCATCCATGAATGCAGTATATGTTCAGAACAGAAGTCCTCATAAGACTTTAAGGAACATGATTCCCGAGGAAGCCTTCACCGGAGTGAAGCTTGAGGTTGGACACTTTAGAGTATTTGGGTGTCTAGTATACATTCATATACCCAAAGAGAAAAGGACCAAGCTAGACCCTTCAGGTAGAAAGGGTACATTTGTGGGGTACAATGAGTCTTTGAAGGCATACCGCATCTACATCCCTAGTCAGAGACAGATTGAGGTGAGAAGAGATGTTACCTTTGAGGAGGAGGTAGCCAAGTTCATGAGATCTAGAGGATCTCACATGGATATTGATAGTGAGAAAAAAGAAGAGATAGTTCTTTCTCCCCCTCACCCTCCAATAGTTCAGAGGGAGACATTTGAGCCTATTGATCCCATTGATCATATACCTCGAGTTGATGTTCCCAGAGATATTATAGTAGGTCAGAAGAGACCTACATGGGCTCGTCAAACTCTGCAAGAGGTAGAAGGACATGAAACTCCTTGTGGTACCTTTCGAGAGAGAAAGAGACCTCAGAGATATTTGTGCTATGTTGCAACTATGAGCCACATCATTGATTCTAAGCCTTCATGTTATGAGGAGGCATCTAGTCAACTAGTATGGAGAGATGACATGATGGAGGAGTATCAGTCCATCATGAAAAATGATGTGTGGGATATTGTTTTGAGACCTGAAGGGAAGTCTGTAGTGACCTCCAAATGGATCTATAACATCAAACATACAGCTGACGGAAGCATCGAGAAGCACAAAGCAAGATTTGTTGCTAGAGGATTCTCTCATGTGGAGGGAATAGATTATGAGGAGACATTTGCTCCTATTTCTCAATACACTTCTATCYGGACTATTATTGCCCTCRCAACATCCATGGGTTGGAAACTATATCAGATGAATGTGAAGACAACCTTTCTTAATGGAGAGATTGAGGAAGACATATACATTGAGAAGCCAAATGGTTTCGTCATACATGAGAAGGAGTCTCATGTGTGTAGGTTGAAGAAGGCCCTGTATGGACACAAGCAGGCACCTCGAGCTTGGTATGCGAGGATTGATGGACACCTGATGAGTTTGGGATTCAACAAAAGTGTTGTTGATCCCAACCTGTATTACAAGACTATTAACGATGAGGCCCTGATTTTGGTCCTCTACATTGATGATTTATTCCTCACCGGTATAGAGAGCCTTATTACTGAATGCAAGTATGTTTTGGCCTCTAAGTTTGAGATGAAGGACCTTGGTATGATGCACTACTTCTTAGGACTAGAGGTGTGGAAAAGAACTGATGAGATCTTCCTAAGTCAGGGGAAGTAAATAGTTGAGATATTGAAAAAGTTTGGGATGCTAAATTGTAAACCCGTGGCTACACCAACGGTGACAAATCTAAAGAAACTAAGTGTGTCTTCTTTTAATTCTAACGAGATTGATCCGACCCTGTACAGACAACTGATTGGATCATTGATGTATTTGGTTAATACCATACCAAATATTTTCTATGCAGTGAGTGCACTTAGCCAATTTATGAGCCAACCAAGACAGACACACTGGATTGTTGTGAAGCATGTGTTGAGATATCTGTGAGGAACAATTCGACATGTTCTGAGATATATTTCTAGTATTGACATCATATTGCAAGGATATACTGACTCTGATTAGGCAAGGAGCACAATAGACAGGAAGAGCACCTCCAGGTGTTGCTTCACTTTGGGATCTGCCATGGTTTCCTGGTGTAGCAGGAAACAAACTTCTGTGGCCTTGAGTACTGCAGAAGCAAAGTGCATCCCAGGACATGGGTCCCTCCTGGCTGGGATAACTACAAGAATATAAATACTCAAGAGATAATAAACAACAGAGTATTATCATTAATAAATTCAGAGTTATAAAGTACAGGTACATGAGGGTCAAGCCTCTGATCTGATCTTTATAAATGTCACTGCTATATGGCCTACTGATTAATGCTTAACCTCCTCTGAAAAAAATGCTCTGTTATATAGGAGGTTTCATACATTACAATTCATACCATTTATCTCAAATTCATGGATACCTGACAACTACACTGATAAATGTAGATACATCATTATAACAAAGACAATCGATACACAAAGTAGGAGACTTGGATCATAACCGTGAGATCTTGTTGAGTCATCACGATTTCATGATTGAAAGCATGAAATTGTGACTAAGGATTCAAACTCCATAATATGAAAATATAGAATAGGATGTCATTCTGAAATCATGGATTTAGATCCATGTGGACATAAGGAAACCCATGTATAACTGTTGTAGAACAAAACTTGCATCCCTATCTGTGCTCATTTGGGGAAAACAACTTAACTGAAAATCGTGCCATTGGTGGTCACCTACAGAAAATTCAGTAGTCAAAAACACATACAGGAAACTTGTGCAACTACCAGACCACCTATAGCAGCTTCTGATAACTCTTCTATTCTACACTTCCAGTAGTTCAGTTGCTCTGGGATTCTGATAGTTAGACTGCTCTGTGCTCATGGTAGTTAGAGTGAAACCTAATGATATTATAGAATGCACAAGGACTGTGAAACCCAAAGTTGATTATATAAGACAAATCACATCCAAAATGTATGCTAAATCACAGGGAAACATGCTTAGACATGAATAATTACATTGTTTAACTTAATAACACTCAGACCATGAAAGTGACAAGTATAATGGAAAAAGGTAAAGAAAACGATGGAAAAAATGGGGTATGATGGGAAAAAAGAGACTATATGATATGTGCAAAATGGATCAAAGACGAGACCCAACATCTCCCCCACACCCAAACTTTTGCATGTCCTTATGCACTGTACATTCTAAAGTTTGGACCATTAGACTGAGTTTTTTTTGTTGTTCTTTTTGTTCCCTCTACTTCTGCAGGAACACTTTTAGCTTTAGTCTTCTATAACAATCTAACAATCATCCTAATTTCACATACCACTGCTTTCCCCTCATAGTCAAAACAACCACTTGATCCTTAGATATTCTCAACCTGGAATTCATCTCCTTGAGGACTTGATTTTCTTGTTTTATATGCATGTCTAGTACTTCATATGATTTAATTTGTTGCTTAAGATTCTTTATGTTTTTGTTTCTCTTTTTATTTTTCTTTGAGGCCTCAAGGAAGTTATCCAATGTCTCTTCCTTACTCTGTTCATGATCCTATGTCTTGTTCTCATCAGAGTCTGAGTAGGTTAGATGAAGAATATTCTTTATTACCTCTTCTCAAGCTTTTATCTTTGTCTCTTCTACAAGAACAGAGGTATGCATCTTTGGTTCAGTTTCTCCTTCATGAAAAGAGGTAGGTACTATTGAATCTATTCCTTCCATAGAGAGATAGTTCTTCTTGAAAAAACATCGCGTCTGATGCCTTCTAGGTATTCTCTTGAAAATGACCGCCTCATCTTTATCCTTTGTCTCATGATCAGATTCCTTAAAGAGTTTTCTTGGTCCTCTACAAGTAACCCTTGTAGGGGTTGCTTCTGATACTTTTACAACCAGTGTCTTATGGTCTTCCTTTTTACCTTCTAACCCATTTTTCATTGTAGGTTTCCTTTTCCTACTAGGGGAAGCTTGTTAGAAAAACAGGACCATGGAGCAATAAAATAAAACAAATGCGGAAACAAAACACATAAGATACACAATACAATAGAGACACAGATTTACGTGGTTCACCTAGTGTGGACTACATCCACCAGAGAAATTTCCAGGTCCTTCCTTTATTATTATCTAGCAAATGAAGGGATACAACCTACATCAAAACCCATTGTAACTTCCTCTTCATTCTCTCACAGTCTCCTATCTCATAATACAATATTCACAATCATACATAGCCGCAATAAATTTCCCTCATAATAGAGGGTTGCCTTCTAGGGGAAAAAACCCTAACATAATTTCTATCGTTAGATCTGTGACCTTATAATGAACAGTCCAGATTTACAATGAAATTACAATATACATTTACAAGGAAAATTTTCCTTCAGGGGCTTCACCCCCAAACCCCCATCAAGGGACGCTGCCCCTGAACCCCCAAACCCCACAGCTGGGGGGATAGCCCCCATGGACCCTGCAGAGGGGGTTCCCCCCCTCTGTACTCCCCCGCGTGGTAGAGTGTACATACTTTTGGGGTGTAAAGTCTTCATGGGGTATAAACACGACTGAAAAACACAAGACCTCTGAATCAGGAAGATAATCAGGCTCCACAACCAACACAACTTCCATTTCTTTGGAATACTTCTTCTTGGTATGGATGGTATTTTCCTAAATAGGGGTGTCTTTAGCTTCTATGGAGGGTTTCTTCTTCTTTGTGACAGGGTTTTTTTTGGCTTCTATGGAGGGTTTTTTCTCTGCGTGGGCCTTGTTTTTCCTTATGGGGGTATCTTTTTCTCTGCGTGGGCCTTCTTTTCCCTGATGGGGGTATCTTTTTCTCTGCGTGGGCCTTATTTTTCCTGATGGGGCCTTCTTTTTCTCTGCGTGGGCCTTCTTTTTCATGAGATTCCCTCTCTGTCTCAATAGTTTGATCTTTTTGAAAAGGTTCTCCCTCTATGTCAGTTTTCTTTCATTTAAGGGGAGTATTTATTCTCTTCCTAAGTGAATCCTACTTTTTCTAAGCTACCAGATTTCCTGAAGGGTTTTTCTCAAACCCTCCCAAGAAAAGAAAGTGATTCCATGTATGATTCTTCTTTCTTAATTCCTCTTCCACCAATATTTTTCTCAACCCAATATGAAATAAATTGGTTTCTTTGTTTTCAGGTTGGGATTGTACATTTTTAGCCATTTTAGTTAAACTCTTTAAGTGGAAGAAAGGGAGATTCATTTTTTGACCCTCCTGAAAACAATAAACAAATCTCAGATGATATATAATTGTGATGGCATACCACCCTTCACAAGTGATGTACTTTTGCGCAATTTAGAGGATGTCCTGCCATTCTTCTATGATCCATGAGTGAGGAAATACCTTGCTCCAATTGGGGTTCCAACGCTCAGGTACCTGGAATTGGTTATAGTCGAATTCCTTGATTGATTTCTTAGACTAGCATCCCCCTTCTTGAGGAAGGCCCATGCTTCTAGCGATCGATTCTTCAGAACCAATAAGAAGAAATTTTTTTATCTGTGCTATACTCCCATTGAAGCTCTTAGTGAAGGCCTTGGAAACTTTGAAATTATATCCCTGTAGTTTCTCATAGAAAGGGAGCCATCCTGCTTCCATAAAATATTCTTTTCCCCTCAAAAAGATATCAAGGAATTCGACCCCAATTGGCTCATACCTCAGCAATGGATATTTATTCACACTCTAGTATTCTTTCCTGCAAGGTACCTATCACCCTCGAGCATCTACCAATCTACAATATCAGTTAGGGAAAGGTGGAGAAGGCATGGTCCATGTTCTCTTCATTCAAGATGGTAGATAAATGATAAATTGGATGATTTGACTCCTTTCATGATTCAAATAAGTTGAAAATGTGATTATGTACAATCCGATCAGATTTAATATTGATCAAGGGTGGTTGGATAGAATGTCAACACGATGGAAAGTTACGAATGAGTGTTAGATGTTGGCGCACACATGGTGAGTTGACAAATTTTGAAAAATATGATATTTTCTAATTATATCATGAATTCCCCATGCTTAGTCATACATTCCAAAAATATGATTTGAACTTACCATAATTACCTTTGTAGTGGGGTCGACCTACTAGGAACGACATATCTGGTAATTGTTTTTGCTAAGGGTGCTTGTCGGCAAACCACCGGAGTCGAGGGATCGAATAGTTCCACTACTTTGTTATATGCATTAACCAACTATCGAAACCAAGGAATCTAGTAGTTGATTGATCTAATGTTGTTTCTAATAGAATCGGTTATTCCTGCGATAACTGATCTATACATGAAACTATTGAACTACAAAAATCCCTAGAAACGCCAAATATTCTGCCAAATGTATGGAGATGGTTTCCTAATTAGTTAGATGAAGTTGGATCCTATTCATTCTCTAAACTGAATGTACTATGTATTTCTACTAGCTAATTGTTTTCTTTTTATAATTACTGAACTGTTGTTGTTTATTTTTACAATAAACACAAATGAAAAACTATGATAAAAGATGTATTATTCAAGGAATTTAAAGTGCAATAGGGAAGAACTACTGAGTAATGAATAAATAGAGACTGCTTCAAGCTCTGTAGTGGAACACCCTGATGAAAACTAGAAGAAAAATTGTTGGACCTACCTGTAGGTTTTCTTCTTTTGAAACTAGCCACTATGCCCTATCCCAACAATCTTCACACATTTTTATTACCAATCATAAAATTTGCAGCTCCTGTGTATGATGAAATCACAAGTTTTCACACTTTCTGATCCAAGGTACAATTCTTCATCATGAGAATAAATGTATTGAAATTGAGCATAAGAAGAAATCATCAGATTACCGTCCATTGATGTGTGTAATTAACCAATTCAAGGCCACTCACCTTTGATGACAATGAGTGTCAAGGGTACCACAATACATCTTGCAAGGTATGAATAGATGGTCCAGTGTTGAGTCACTTGCAAGATATGATGAGCATGGGAACTTGATTCACTCCCATTGTTCATTTGGGAGATAACCTACCATTAATGCATGCAATCCTCAAGGTACTGAAAAATTACCTAACTATTCGTATAGATAGTGTGATAAATTCGATGGGAAAAAGGTCGTTAGAAGGAGGGCCTTAAGGGATCCCCCATCAACTAACATGAGATTTTTTTTTTTTGGAGAATTATGATTTAAAAGATCAAAAAAATGCTATAACAGTGAATTATTCTCGCCAGAGACCGATTTTCAAGCATAATCCATACCCACTTGCACCACAGAGGCAATTTTCATAGCTGGGATTATTTTTTTCTTTACTTTTTTTCTATTTTTATAATTTTTATTTTCATCAAATAAAAAGGAAGGACTCAAGGAG
Source organism: Picea mariana (assembly GCA_032191745.1). Taxonomy (NCBI): domain Eukaryota; kingdom Viridiplantae; phylum Streptophyta; class Pinopsida; order Pinales; family Pinaceae; genus Picea; species Picea mariana. The sequence continues at coordinate 9,660 of JASDQU011177481.1, forward strand.
AGAGAGAGAGAGAGTAGGAATATGACCTTCCTCTCTTACCATTTCCATTTCATGTTTCTGATATATATCTACAATGAATTTTTCTTTTTTCATTGGTTTATGGTACAACCTCAATCTATGCCCATTCAACGGGAAATATGTTTGTTGATCATTGATGGTATTGATATGAATTGATCCATTCTTGAAGATGATGTATACTTCAAAAGGTCCCAACCACCGAGTAGTAAGTTTTAATTTGAAAATTTTAAACTTTGAATCAAGAGGAGAGCTCAATCCCCTAGCTAGAATAACTTTCTTTTGATAAATTTATCATGCCATTTCATCATTTGTTGTTGTACCAAAGTGGTTTACTGGATATCATCCTCTTTCATCTCGTCTAGTTGGTTCAACTGCAATATCTTTTGTTGTTATGCCTCTTTCATATCCATTCCTAATTGGATTGCAATTTAGAAAGTTTTGATTTGAAATTATTTTGGGAGAAGAACCTGTTTCCTGTAGACCAACTCATAGGGGGTGAATCAGGGAGTATTCCTCCAAGTGGTTCTGTAGGCCCAAAATGCTTCAGGAAGTCGATCTACTCAATATTTGTGATGGATCTGCATTGTCTTCATCATAATCACTTCCAGTACCTTGTTAGTGGATTCTACCTGTCCATTTTCTTTTCGGTGGTATGAAGAAGAAGTCTTGTGCTTGATTTTGTACTTCACGCTGATGGACTTAGTGAGTTTTTATGTAAATTTTGTCCCTTGGTTTGTGACAATTTCTCTAGGCACACCAAATCAAGTGAAAATTTATTGATAAAGAAAATATTCTACAGATTGTTCATTAGCTTTAAATCGAGCCTTAGTGTCCACCCATTCTGTAATGTAATCAATGCAAACAAGAATGTACCTTTTCTTCTTAAACATTGGAGTGACAGGCCCAACAAAATCTAAGGCCCATTTATCAAATGGTTTGATCAGTACCTGAGGGTGTAATGGCATTTCATCAGACTGTCTGGTCGTCCCATTCTCTGATAACTCTCACAATTTTGTACATACTTGTTGGCATCCTTAAAAGGGATGGGCCAATAGTACCATGACTGTAGTACCTTATAATTTGTAATTTTATTTGTGAAGTGACCTCTGTATGGTTCATCGTGACAGTCCTTTAAGATATCAAGCATTTTTCCCTCTTGGACACACCTCCAAATGATGAGGTCTGCTCCGGTACAACACAAATCACCATCGATCAATGAGTATGAAACACTTGTTCTTATGATCCTTCATTTCTCTCACAGTGAAAACTATTGAGGTAGCTTCCCTGTAGCTAAATAATTAGACATATCTACAAACCAAGGTGAGTGAGTAGATACTGCAAATAATTTTTCATCTGGAAGAATGATATCTACATGAACAACGTCGCCTTTATTTTTTATTCCGTAACAACCCAAATCGATTAATTTTTATCATAGTTTTTAATTTAAATTTAATTAATTATTAAAATATATTAAATGAGACTTGTGTTATTTTATTATTAAAAGGTGGGTGAAGTAATTAATGGGGGGATAAGGATGTTGGGGAATTAATGGGGGGATAAGGTTGTTGGGAAATTAATGAGGGGGATTTGAGAAGGAGGATAAGGAAGAGAGGAGGGGACTTGGAGATGGGTCTCATTTTGCATTAGAAATTTTTAAAAGAGGTGAAGGAGGAGGAAAATTGGGAGAACAAAGAATTTTGGAAACTCTAACAGGGAAATGTTGTTGCTGGGAACTTTGGGCTGGGGGGTCARGAAACCGCAAGGATTCGTGGAGCTAGAGAGTCAGAGAGGCTATTCCTAGTTGGCTGAGAGGTTGATATTCAGTTGGGAAAGCTCAAGAACAAGATAAATAGGGACTAAATCAACTAATCTATAGGTAGATGTATGTATTTTGTGCATTTTATGTTGTTATTATGTTATTGTTGATTATTATGCTGCTGTAAAGAAAATCATGAAAGGAAAACCTTGAACTAAATTGAATTTATTTTGTAAGAAGATGGATATAATTTTATTTGTTTATTTTGAGGATTTGTATGAAAGGCATTACAAATGGTATTAGAGTCCGGTTTCAAAACTAAAACCTGGCCTTGATCACACACAACACTAGATTGGGGGTCATGCTAATGCATGATGGGGGAGTGATAGCATATGCATCAAGAATATTGAAGCAACATGAGGAGATTTACACTAATCATGATTTAGAGTTGGTAGCTGTAATGCTAGCTCAGAAGCTTTGGAGGCATTATCTAGTGGGGCAAAGCTTTGAGCTCAAAACAGACCATGAAAGCTTAAAGCATCTCTTCACTCAAAGGGATCTCAATGCTAGGTAGAGGCGATGGAGTGAGTTTATGAGTGAGTAGGATTTTGGAATTTCATACATTAAGGGAAAGGAGAATGTGGTCATGGATGCCTTGAGCAGGAGACCAAGTGTCTTCTCCTTGGTACCCTTAAAAGTTAATCTGAGGGAGCATGTGTTGGGGAAACTTCTTGGAGATAGTTGGTATTTAAAGGTTACTTCAACCCTCCAGAGTGGGAGGCAATTAGGTCGAACGTATGAAGGATATAGCCTGGAAGCAGATGGATTATTAAGATATCAGGAAAGGATGTACATTGTCAAAGGTGGTGATATTAGAAGCACCATACTCAAGGAATCCCATAGAGAACTTTATTGTGCACATCCGGGTGTGAAGAAAATGTATGAAAACATGAGGAAGCTTTTCTTCTAGGTAGGGATGAAGAGTAATGTAGTGCATTTCATCACCAAGTGCCTAGAGTGTCAACAAGTAGGCTGACCACCACCACCCGATAGGTCTCCTACAACCACATGATTTTCCTATGTCCAAGTGGGAAGTCATTTCTATGGATTTTGTTATGGGATTTCCACTCACATCGCACAGACACAATGTCATTCTTGTGATAGTTGATAAGTTGACCAAGAGTGATTATTTAACTCCGGTTAGCGAAAATTATGATGTCACTGATGTGGAACATGTGTTTATAAGTGAATTCATCCATCTGCATGGGTTACCCAAGAAGATCATTTCAGATAGGGACTCCTGATTCACATCTAGGTTTTGGACAAGTTTTCATTCAACATTGGGAACTCAGTTGAACCTAAGCACAACATATCATCTCGAAACAGATGGGAAAACTGAGAGAGTAAATCAAGTTATGGAAGACATGCTTAGGATGTATGTTATTGATAATCAAACCCATTGGGAGAAGTACCTACCTTTGGTAGAATTTGCCTTAATAATAGTTTTCATAGTTCCATTGGAATGCCACCCTACGAAGCTCTGTATGGAAGGCCATGCAGGACACCTTTGAGTTGGGAAAGGTTAAAAGACCGAGTGATAGTTGGGTCAGAATTAATTCAAGAGATGGAGGAATAGGCGATTCAGATTAGGCAATGACTAAAGGAAGCACATGATAGACATAAAATTTATGCTGATGCACATAGGACTGACTGAAGTTATAAAGTGGGAGATCAAGTTTTCATTCGTATCATGCCTAATAAGAGTACCATTTAGTTTAGGAAGGGGACAAAGTTGTTGCCTCGATTTATAGGACTATTCAAAATCCAAGAGAGAATTTGACCCATTGCCTATCATTTCGTACTGCCACCCCACTTGCACAAAACTCATAATGTTTTTCATGTATTTTTTCTACATCATTATGTTGCTGACGAATTTCATAAACTGAATTAGAAGGAATTGTAGGTATCGTACACGGGAACCCTCATGGTAGAACCGTTACACATATTGGACCGTAGGGTCCGATAGCTCAGGAACTATTTGGTAGACCAAGTTAAGGTCCAGTGGGACAAGTATAGCCTAGGATCTACTACTTGGGAGGATGCAGAGACCTTATGTCGAGATCATCCCTCACTTTTTTGACCACCTTGGGAATATGTTTCCCGAAGGTTGGGTATATGTAATGCCACCTTTTGACTTAGACAACTAGAATTACTTAAGGCCTAATCATGTTTATTTTCTATTCACTATGAAACTATTAATGATACACTTGAACTTTTAAGACATATGAACCTGCAATCTATTTCTAACTTGAAAATTATGACATCTAAAGTTGTTGGTACGTGGATACCGGATTGAGATTATGATTAAATGTATTTACATGATGATAATGCATGGATATGTATGAGTTTGTGTTATAGACTAATCAGCAGGTCAAGAGGCTATGAAATAGCCAAAGGATAATGATGATAAAAGGTTGATGTTGTGAACATTGACCGAGAAACAATATGGTATAAATCTTTGTATGTGAAATTATGTTGGTTCAAATGCATTGCTATGACATGTGGACAAGTGCAATATTTTCAGGGGGAAAGACTACCTATAACTGAATATACGATGACAAAATCCCCAACAACACAGTGCCACTATATGGTCCATGGTAGGGTGTTGACCCTAGTTCTATTAGGAGGGGTGGAGGCATTTCCCATCGTGTATCCTCTGAAACCTGGAGTCATGGGAGGACGGTGTTAGCTCACGCTCCCCTATACGTGTAATGATGGCTGCCAGATGCTTGTTGGGGAAGCTTGGTCAAGGGAGTTGACACTTCCGCATACAGGTTCTATCTGGAGTTAGGTCAAGATAGTTGACACTCCAAGATAGTCCAATAGAGGAAGGATAGGGATGGAATATAGAATTAGGTTAGGGAGGAAGGATGACTAGAAGTAGTTGAGAGTGTGTGGGGATTTCGTCTTATGGTAGAATTTCTTGATTTCCTCGTTTATATATATATATGTATGTATGTATGTATGTATGTATGTATGTATGTATGTATGTTTATATTTTCTTAACTGAACTACAATTATCTAAGTGAATGTTGCTTGTGATAAATTATTATAATTGATGGATTTCACAAACATTTAATTGGTCTACTATCTTTTATGAAATGAATGGTCTTGTTGATTGGATTGGACACATGCAAGAATTACTTTAGGAGTGATAATTATTGTCATTAGTGCATGTGTGAGTCTTGTATGTGCTAGCTACACATGCATGCCTTGCACATGTACACTGGTATGTATAAGTGTTTTAAATTGATGATGTTCATTATTTGATGTGGATGTATGAATCATGTGTCCTTACCCTTGTATTGTAAATTACTCTAACTTTGGGATGAAGTTTCTTGAAGGGTGGGTGTATGTAACAACCCAAATCGATTAATTTTTATAATAGTTTTTAATTTAAATTTAATTAATTATTAAAATAAATAAATGAGACTTTTATTATTTTATTATTAAAAGGTGGGTGAAGTAATTAATGGGAGGATAAGGCTGTTGTGGAATTAATGGGGGGATAAGGTTGTTGGGAAGTTAATGAGGGGGATTTGAGGAGGAGGATAAGGAAGAGAGGAGGGGACTTGGAGATGGGTCTCATTTTGCATTAGAAATTCCTAAAAGAGGTGAAGGAGGAGGAGGAAAATTGGGAGAACAAAGCATTTTGGAAACTCTCACAGGGCAATGTTGTTGCTGGGAACTTTGGGCTCAGGGGTCAGGAAACCGCAAGGATTCGTGGAGCTAGGGAGTCAGAGAGGTTGTTCCTAGTTGGATGAGAGGTTGATATTCAGTTGGGAAAGCTCAAGAACAAGATAAACAGGGACTAAATCAACTAATCTATAGGTAGATGTACGTATTTTGTGCATTTTATGCTGTTATTATGCTATTGTTGATTATTATGCTGCTGTAAAGAAAATCATGAAAGGAAAACCTTGAACTAAATTGAATTTATTTTGTAAGAAGATGAATATATTTTTATTTATTTATTTTGAGGATTTGTATGAAAGTCCTTACATATTCTATAAAGAAAAAAAAAAGTATGTTTTCCTTACCAGGTCGATCCACAATGGTGTCATTGAATTCCTCCGGTAACAAGAGACATATATTAACTATGTCATTAGTGATTGGTTTATTCATTAAATATCTTATGGCAGCATGGTTAGTGTGAATGAAGACTTCATAACCAATGGTGTAATTCCTAAACTTATTTATAGATTGTACAACTGCTAAGAGTTATTTCTCTATTACATATAGTTTATCTCAACAGGTGTGATATTCTTACTAGTACAGTAAATGGCATAATGGCACTAGTTTTATTTTTTCCCAAGGAAAACCCCCAAAGTAGCATCTAAGGCGTCCATGGAAATGTGAAATGGGGGAGACCAATTAGGTTCCCTCAATATAGATGTAGAAGATATAATTTTTTAAGGCTTCTGTTGCACCTTTTTCATCACCTTGGTGAGCAAATAAGAGGTTCTTGCAAGCTCAGTTGGGTCCGCTAAGCAGGACAACTGTAGAGGAAAGAGTTAGAGAAAGAAAAACAAAACTATAATCAAGAATTAAATTAATAAAAACTAAAATCATAAGCATAGGGACATAGAGATAACAAGAACAAAAAGACCCATGTCACCAATGTTTGAGGCTTGATCTATTGATGAAAACAAAACACCAAGAAGAAAGGGGACTATGAGTCCCTTCTTCCTCCAAGGGAAGGCTCTTGGACCCTCACTAGTAGTTCTTCTTACAACAAAGAAAATGAAAATGGTGATGAAAGAACTCTTTACAAATCCACTCAATGGAGAGGTGAATTGCTCAATGAAATAGTTCCAATGTGCTCTTGTCAAGGATGGAGTCCTTAAAACAATATAGGCAGCATAACATTACTTTGAATTCCTTGAGAAAATGAGGTGCATTCATGGATTTTTATAGAATTGCATTGGGTTATTGTGTAACTTCTTTGTAGTGTGAAAAGAGGCCATTTAGGGAATTATTAGGTCTTTGACCAGCCCACCATTTGGATCCAGCCTGGATTTGGAGGTCAAATCAGCTTGGGAGCTGAACCATAAGTGGTTGGGAGGTTGACCACATTCATAAATGCGCCATTTAGCAGGTGCGCGACTTTTTGTGCTAAAAGTCGCGCATCGTGCACTCATGTGCACATTATACATTCCTATTCCACGCACGTGCGCATGCGCCCAATGTCTATAAAGCGCTCTTCAATTTTTCACTACTTTGTATAGTTTTTTTTTCTTTTTCTTTTTTGAATGCTGTGAGATTAATTCAGAGCCATGAATGACTTCATTACTGTTTGATGATGCTGAGTTCTTGTAACCATGTGCAGATGAAATTTCAGTGATAACAGATGCCCCCTGATAGATGAGGTTAGGAGCATACGTATAGCCGAAATCCATCAATGTCTCTTCTACTGAGAATGTTGTTGTAAGATAGAGCAATAGTGGGATTGTTCAAAGCGATCCATTGGAGAAAAAAGGAAACGGTAGGACCCGACCTTCTATGAGGTGCGTAAAATAAAAAACTGTGTACAAATGAGGTAGGCATGCCCCATGCTCGTGTTATGTAACTCTGAAAAAAGATGACTGAAGTGTTGGTGTATACAACTGCAGTGCCCTCGAGGGTGGTGATGATAAAGGCAGAAGACAATTCTGCAAAGGAACATACTCTGAATAATAGGCAATGATTGCGGTAATAAGTATCGGCGATGATGCGGGCATTGATGGCCCTACCAAGTTCAGAGGTCTTTGGAAAATGATAGAAATAACTGCAATAGTCGCAAAGTAAGACCCACCATAACATGAGAAAGTGTTGGCATCAAATGTTATGGGGGCCAACAACAGCAGGGAGTAATGGTGTTTCACCCTGTGTCGTCCGAGATCTCTCATTGAATGGAGAATGAGAATCAAGATACTGTCGCCCTTCCAGAAAATTGTGTTGATGTCGACAAAAAGGGAACGCGACTCCCAGAAGCAAAGGGCTTCGTGGAATCTACTGAGGTGAGGAAGTGGCAGAGGTACATGGACGAAGTCAAGAAGTGGGAAGACTCAAGACTTCCCTTGGTTGGAGGATGTATGAGATAAAGAGTGGTCGCAACCGTGTAACGAGGTCGAGTGTCAGGGGGACGATAAGACCGGTGATAAGTTGTGTCAGAGGCGGGACAAGGTGAACAAATTCAGAGGGTAGAGGTAAGTGACCTGTGGGGTACTCTGAAGATATGGATGATGCCGGCAAGGGTAGATGATAAGTAATGCTCCAACCAAGGGTGACATGGGTTGCGTGTGGCTAATAGGAAGGAAGCAAGTCACCAAAGGTGACGACAAAAAGAGAATGTAATGACTGGAAATAAAGGCGTTTGTACAATAAATAATGAATAATTGGGGAGAAATGTACAGATATAGAAATGGGTGCCCCAGTGTGATATGGGTGGCCCACGTAGGGCATAATGTGCTTGGAAGACTGATGAAGGGTGGGGGCCCCATTGGTGAGTTTCTATATGAGGTAGGTGAAATGAAGGTAGCTTCGCAGATGGGCAAATTGATTGTGGATGAAATGGAGGGTTCATGATACTGTGGAGGTGCAGGTAAAAAAGAACCGTAAAGAAATAATCTGGGAGTCTGTGTGGGAAAGCTAGCAAAATGAGGAGAAAGAATATGTGGTTGATCTGCGACATGATGAAAGACTATCGGGACTCCCATCCCTAAAGGGTAATGAAGAACAGTATGAGTGTCAAAAGTGGCAAAAGGTGTTATGAATGGGACAACTCATGTGGGTAAGAATGCTACCAGGTAACAGTACCGAAAGTGCAAATGGAGGTGTGGGTATTGCAGAGCCGGAAATGGGGATCCTAGAAGCCAATATCAGAGGGTGTGATTGGAAATGTAAATGGGATACAGCGGGAAATACTACATGCCAGTGCTGAGTATATACCTGAAGGGGTTGTGTCGATGGATGATGATCAAGTACCTGCACACATGAAAACCAAATACCCAAAGTGAACAATATCTGAAGAGAATCAAAGATATGAGCATGTATTTGATAAATGTGACTATGTGCATGCGTTCCTGGCCATGATATGAAAAAAGGCACCCCGGGGGCTGAGGATAAAAAGTGACCCAGGGACTGCTGTGATGTAGGTGATGGGATGTTGATCTCATGGCTGAAGACGGTTTGAAAAATGGACACCTTGGGCTCCAGGAATGATGAGTGGAAGTTTGGAAAAATGCCTATATATAGTTGTAGGGCCCACATTGCCACCTCATTTGTACTTGCTGCAATAGTGATTGGAGAAGAATTTTTCAGAGGAGATTTGGAGATTTGGGGAGGACGAGGCAGCCGATTGAGGATCTGTGAGTATCAGGTTAGTGTCTGATCATCCTGCATAGAAATAGGTTTTCAATTTTTGGGCAAGGGCTATACGGAGGGTCGTACAGAGGTATTTAGGGGGTATGGGCCCCCCATGCGTGGGCGACCTGGTGATAGGCATGCATACATGCACGCCTGTCCACCATATATATGCGCATGGGGGTGCGGTAGAGGGAATTTAAGGCACGCTCGATGGGTGCACCTGTGAGTTGAACAGGCGTACACCAGTGCGCGTCTATGGGTTTGACAGGCACGCACATGTGCACGGCTGTAATCTGAACATGTGTGCGTAGGGGCATGCCTGTGAAGCAAACATGTGCGTAGTGATGCGCACCTGCGTAGTGCACAAGCGCGCCTGTGTGCGTGCCTGTGTAGTGAACAGGCGCACATGTGTGCGCACCTGTGGGTAACAAAACTACGCCTAGGAGGCAGGGTTGAAGTGTAAAAAATGAGTCTTTTTTATGCTGTTGATGGTTTCATATATAGGGATCTGTGTTGTCTACAGGTGGACAGTGGTGACGATGCCATTGTGGTGGCGAGAGCAAGACTGGGCCCAGTTGCGAGATGCCATGGCCACTGAGGGGCCTGGCGTGCGTGCGACTTTGGCAACCTGTGGGTTTCTAAAGTTCTTTGAGTGCCCGTTGATACGGGCATAGGAGTATCTGTTACAGTTCTTGATCCAGATGTGGAGTTTGGAGCTGCACTGCTTCCTCATACAAGGAGAGCAGATCCCCTTCACTGTGGTGGAGGATATTTATTTATTGACTGGGCTCCCCTTTCAAGGAACGCCCCTACCGGCGAAGTTGGTGTTTCCTAGGACTATTTTACTTGGTGATATTGGCCAGAGATACTGTTCAGGTCGGGATTTTATGTCTGAAACTGTGGTGAGTATAGTGGCAATAGATTCCCTGGCGCATCATTGTATAACAGCGATGATTGTGTGGGTGTATGGGTCATTGGTGACCCAGTGGATTAGTGGTGGCTAGATTTTGGTGCTGGAGAGGGTGTTGGCCAGTGAGCGGTTCACTTGGGGGTTGACACTGCATGCGAGGATGGTAGCGCAGTTGGACCACTGTCGGTCCACTGGTGCGGGGGAGTTTGCTTTTGGGTCCATCCTAGTGGCCTGGTTTTTAGAGAGGGTACCGATGTTGCGCCCAAGGATTCTATTGGAGATGTCGAGGGCGCGAGAGCTGCGGTTGAGGCGGTGGTCGACAGTTTTGCTTCGTCACGGTAGTGGCGTAGGTGGCCACTTCTTTTCAGCAGAGGCGACACAGGTATGGCGACAGATGTCGCAGCTGATACTTCGGTACCCCTATGCTGGGGTGGACTTTCAGGGTGACCCGGACATGGTGCTACCTCCAGGGGAGGTTTTTGACCATTGAGGTATGTTTAGTATTGGTGTGCATGTTTTGGTTTATGTTGTTTTTTTTTTTTTTTGAGATAGCAGTTCATATGTNTGTTTGTATGTGCAAATGTGGCACCTCGCGGGCACGAGGTGGAGATGCAGAGAGAGTCGGCTCGCCGAGAGCCGGAGAGACTATCGTAGGGAGAGCGACGTCGGCAAGAGGATGCCGCGGGGTGACCAGCTGAGCCAAAGAGGGCAGCGAGGAGGCACCGGTTTGATGACCCTGGTGCGGGACCATCACACGCTCCTCCGACGGTGGCCGGAGTGGATTTTGATGACATACGTCATCATCTGGAGACGATTTTACAGGATGTGCCTGAGGGCATGTGGACGTGCATCCAAGACGAGAGTTTCCTAGAGCAGTGTGTAGGGGTACTGCCACCATGGCGGGCCATAGTGCGACGAGCAACAGTGCTTGCTGCTATGACGAGTGGACTCCTGCCGCCGGGGCAAGAGGGTCCTATGGGTGGACCACCACCGCTTGTGGCAGGTGGTGGTGGGTTGCCACTGCCTGAGGGAGGAACAGGTGGTGGCGCGATAGAGGCACCATGAGTGGTGCATGATGTATATTTTTTTTGTTGCATATAGGCTGGTGAGCCCGTTTTTTTTACCGAGGTGCTGCATTGGCCTGCGGATACATGTATTTTTGTATGTAAACATTTGGATGGCCTGATGGGCCTTTATATATACATGAGTATACATATTTTAAGATTCATATGTTGTCTACATGTTTTTGTTGATGTTTTGAGTACGTCCATTTTATATATATGCTGTGACAGGATTTGTGAGATGTTTATGTATGTGTAGCTTGATGTGATATATGCCAATCTAACACCATGTTAGCTATGTGATCTTTTAATTGATTCACTTGTCTTGGAATATGTGTAAATGTAATGGAATCAAAATGTCGAGATAACAATCTAACTTGCAGGTATTTGCGAAAGAGGCACGGATTGCATACACGGTATACATTGTTGAGCTAGAGAACGACTAGTTGAGAGTCGAGGAAGACGCTAAGGTGATGAATATGGTGATGTTGGATGTCGGACAAGAGGCCAATGACCGTAGTGTATTTGGATTGGTTGTTGGTTGCTGACCCCAAACATATGTCGCTTCAATGGAGTATTTCATGTGAGGGGGTGTAGAGAGCCCAAGCAGCCGAAGCGAGATTTTGTGTCCAACAGCTGGCGCCATCAGCGTAACTGATGTGGTAGGCTGGTGGAGGATGCATCAATCAATAGAACAAAGGATAGTTTAGATGTGAGGGAAGGACAAAAAAGAGTAAAAACGCTAGAAAAGAAATAACCTAAAGTAGAATGACTACTTTTAAGCATAAAATTTCTTGAGATAGAACCCCTTGACGGGTTCTTTGAGAGAGAGGCCTTTGGGAGAGGCCAGGATATATGCTCCTTTGGTGAGGCAATGTTGAATGATGTATGGGCCATGCCAGAGTGATTCGAATTTGCCATGGCTGAAGGTATCATGAGCGATATCATAAACCAGGATGAGGTCACCTTCGCGGAATGATCGAAGGTTGACATGGTGATCAAAGGTAGCCTTGGATCATTTTTTAGCTGCCTCGTTTTTCTGTAAGGAAGATTGACGATCTTCATCCAAAGACTCCAAGTTCAGCAAGCACTGCTCCATTGGAGCAGTGTCAGGTAATAGCTCAATTGTGGTGCGTAAGGTGGGATTTTCGCACTCGATGGGAAGAGTTGCCTCAACCCCATGGACTAAATGAAATGGTGTGAAACCAGTAGCGGTTTTCACAGTCGTTCGGTAAGCCCATAGCACAGAAAATAACATATGATGCCAATTGGTTTTATGTTTATTAACCGTGCACTATAACATGGTCTTGAGGACTTTGTTAACTGCCTCGACCTGTCCATTTGAATGGGGATAATATGGCGAGGCAAACTTGTGAGAGAAGCCTAACTGAGATGAGAGTTTGACGAAGATCTCATTCTCAAAGTGTTTCCCATGGTCGGAAACGAGTTGGAGGGGTACTCCAAAGTGGGATATGACGTGGTTAAAGAAAAAACACACTGCAGTGTCAGCGGTATTGTTGAAAGTGGGCATAGCTTCGGTCCATTTGGTGAAGTAGTCAACGGCGACAACAATGTATTTGTGACCATTTCTAAAGGGTGGATTACAAGTCATAAAGTCGATGCCCCATTTGCAAAAAGGGTCGGCTATAATGACAGGGTGGAGAAGAGCGGGGGGAGCCTGGGCTTTGCTGGCGTAGAGATGACATTACTCACATCGTTTCATGGCATGAATGCAATCATGAAACAAGGTAGGCCAAAAGTAACCGGCTCGGATAATATTTTGAGCAGTGGATATACCCGAAAGATGGCCCCCACAAGCGCCGCTATGGCAGTCGTTTAAGACTCTATCGGACTTGTCAATAGTCAGGCATCGACGAAGAATGGTGTCGATGCCCCACCAGTATAGAATGTCTCCGATGAGAAGGTAGCGGGGGGCCTGATGGCGAATACGTCGACGATCATCTCGTGAAAGGTGGTTACCCAAATTTTGAGTTAAGAGGTAGACGAGAAGGTTGCCATACCAAGGATCATCTGAAGTGATGTAAAAGAGATGTTCATCTAGAAAGTCAATGTTGATGGGGGCACTGGTGGTGTCAGAGGGGAGGGCCATGACAACTTCAGAGAGAATGAGGGACTTCTTACTCTTAGGTGTTGAGAACTCGAGGTCGTACTTCTGAAGGATGACGATCCATCGAGCAAATTTGCCGTTAACTTGCTGAAGGCTGAGCAAGTACTGCATAGGGTTGGAATCTGCGATGACCTTTGTGGTGCGAAGCAGAATGTAATGGCGCAGTTTCTGGATTGCGAGGACAACTGCAAGAGCAAGTTTCTCTTCGTGTTTGTACTTCAAGGGTGGTCCTGAGAGGTTCTTACTAATGTAATAAATGACGTGTTCACGATTTTCATCTCCGATCTGGACGAGGACGTTGGCTACTGATACAGATGATGCTAATACATAGAGGATGTAGTCGCGATTATAGTCAGGTGCACTAATTAAAGGTGCATTTGAAAGCGCGGCTTTGAGATTATCAAATGACTGTTGGGCATGGTCGTCCTAGTGAAAAGGGATGTCGTGATGTAGTAAACAAAGGAAACCATGTGCGCATATGGCGTAATCTGGGACAAAGCATCGAAGAAAGTTAGCTTTTCCCTGAAGACTCTAAAGTTGCCRTAAATTCTGAGGAGGTGGAATTTCGGTGATAGCTTGGACTTTGAGGGGGTCCATGGTAATACCGCTTTGGAAAACAATAAAGCCGAGGAGGCACCCTGCGGTGACACAGAACACACACTTGAGAGGATTCAAGCGGATGTTGTAYTGTCGACACCACTGAAAGATGATTCGTAAATCATCGAGATGCTGGGTGCGTTTCTTGGATCGAGCTGTGAGGTCGTCCAGGTAGGCAAGGATGATAGTAGCCAAATCGTGAAAGATGTATTTCATTTCCCGCTGGAAGGTTGCGCCGTCATTTTTTAAGCCAAAAGGCATGACACGATATGCAAAAGTACCCCACGGGGTAATGAAGGCAGTTTTATACTTGTCAGCTGGGTGGATTTGTATTTGGTTATAGCCTCGTGGCCGGCGCAGTCGTCGATAATTTGATCGATGAAAGGCATTGGAAAGTTGTCTTTGGGACATGCATTATTGAGATCGCGAAATTCTGTGAAAACGTGGATAGTGCCCTATTTTTTGTTGACGGGTACAGGGTTGGAAACCCATGAAGTGTAAGTGATGGGGTAAATAAAACCGGCCGCGCGTAATTTGTCAATTTCGACTTTGATAGTCGTGGCTTTGGATGGGTGTAGTGGTCGTTTTTTTTGGCGAACTAGTGTGATGTTGGGCCAAGTGTCGATGCGATGTTCGACAATAGAGGGATCGAATCCAGGCATTTCCATGTATGACCAGGCAAAAATATCCCTATATTCCTTGACGAGGGCTTTATATGCGTCGATTTCTTGAGGAGTGCAAGCAGCTCCAATGATGATTTCTTCGACGATGCCATTTTTAATGGAAATGTTGATTTTGATGGTGGGGGAAATGTTGGCCATGTTGCCTTCTTCAAACGCATCAGGAGCAGGAATGGGATTATTGAAACAATCGATAGGCCCTGATGGGATAAAATACTTGGTTTCGACCGCGTAAATAGGGTTTTGGTTAGGAGGCATGGAGGCTTCCTGTGGAGAGAAGAGTGCGCGGTGATGTAGCGCATCCCAGGGAGAGTCTGGGTGGTTTAACTCTTCTAGTATTTCCTCGTCGCAGTGGAAACGTCGGGAATACAAGGGGTCATTAGGAGTGATATCAGTGACAGTGGTTGGGTGGTTGCCCCCTGGTGAAGAAACATGGGAAACATGGTCGGGAGATGGTGCGGGTTCACTCGACATAAACCATATATTGAAGTACTGAGGGGTACCCGTGGTGGTTGGGTGGAGAGTGTCCATAGGGGAATGAGCAAGAGAGTTGGGGGGGTTGTGAGGTAAATCCTCATAGGCATCATTGAAGAACCATGGAGGCGTTGGGAGTGCCTCGGGCTCGGGAGAAATGACATGAAGATCCTCAAGTGACGAGGTAATGTCAATTATCACCTCTGTGGGTCGGTGAAGCAGGGCCAATTGACGTTGCCTGTGTTCAAGGATCAAAGGACACTCGTATGTAAAATGAGCTAATGAATCGCAGAGAGAGCAAGGGCATCTCATACATTCATTGATGGAAGTGGTGACATAGCGGATGTCAGTGATATTTGTTGATGAGGACATAGCAAGACTGGGGTTGTTCTGGAAGTTCTGGCGTACGGTGGCTAATGTCTGCCAAAAGCGTGGCAGTGCTGGGAAACGATGGGTATAATGGCCATACTCTGAACATATAGCACACGCGTATTTGGTCCTCAACCCTTTACTACTAGAGGGGTGGGTGGTAGTGGTGGGACTAACAGTAGTGGCGGGTGTTGTGGGAGTTTGATTGAGGGGGATTAAATTTCGTAATTCAGGTAGTGATGGACAATTGTTGGTTTGGTGGACCTTTTTCTCACATAGTGCGCAAGGTGGTGGGATGCGTGGAGGAAGTGGAGCGGTGGGCTCTTTCTTCTTTCTCCTGCCCCCAGCTGTAGCTGGGAGGTTAGTGAG